>PVJC01009910.1:0-44832 GCA_004026665.1 Murina feae
AGAAAAGAATCAGACATTTTTACCTCTAGCCGAAAGAAATTTAGTTTCTTTGTATATTTCCTGAACAGGTGAATTCATCATTATTGTTGCTATTATTATCACCATCTCTTCATTTTGCAGCCTCTTTTGTCAGCTCCTCACCTGGAAGTTTAAGATGGATCTCTAAACCCAAATTCTATTTTTAATGGAGGAGTGAAAGGAAGAATGTTTAGTGGACAATTGGAAATATTAACATTTTCAGTAATGTTTGTCCAAACCATAAATATTTTGTTTCCCCAGAAGCTTCACAGTGGCAAGACTTTCCAAAAATGTAATCTTAGAGCAGTCTGCAAATTGATTTTCTTTCCTTGTGCTTCCAGACTGTTGCTTGAAACTGTGTGGGTATGCACCATGAGTATATGTGATAAACAGCTAATTACCTGTCAGTTACCATAGCAATGTTTATAGGAAGACTAAGAAGCTCGGGTAGCTCTGTTACCCAGCTTGAGAGAAGAAAACCTTCAAATGTCTACTTCACGAGCCCTACTGGAGTTTCTGGCAGCAATTTTAGGGTGCTCTCCATTTGTCAAGTTATTATGGAACCAATTTCACTTCTTTTCTTTGAGTGGAGACTGTCAATTTAAGTGAGAGGTGGAGAGAACCAGCCTGGAAGAAACTTTGAGATGCTAACATAGTAGACTCATGGCTTAGCTCTGCAGAGTTCTGTTAGCAACACTTGATACAGCACTGTCCCAGCAAGAAGCCTTCTTCAAAGAGCTCTGCCTAGCCCCATGAATTCCAAACAACAAAAACAATAAAAAAAACCTCTATAGGTCACTAAGAAAACAGCACTTTATTCTTTCTACAAACATTTTTGAGCAACTACTATGTGTCGGCACTCTGCTAGTCTCCGAGGATAACATATACAGTGAACTGGATATTAGTAAGTCCCTACTTTGGGAGAGACTTCTATTCATTCAACAAATATTTCTTAAGTATTACCATGCTCTAAGCACTATGTTGGGTGACCTAGAAATGATAAAGAGAGAAACACAACCCAGATTTGGAGGAGAGATCAGCAGTAAGGAAAACCATATAAGAGGAAGTTGGCCAGGAAAGGTGGGGAGGGTGGGAGGATGTGATAGGAAGTATTTTAGAAAAAGAGGGAATCTTGTGAACAAGATCAGAGGCAGATAAACATGGCAGATTCAGGGAAAAGTGGTGACTATGTCTGGAGAGCAGAGTTCAAGACAGGTGAAGCAGTCCCACCGAAACATAAGCATGATCATATCATAAAAAGACTTAAATAAATTGTGGCAATTGTGTTTTTTGAAAGATGACTACAACCATATCTCCCATGCCATGTGCTCTTTAAAATGTGACTTTTTCTTATTTCTTTCCATCAAATGGTGATGTGTATGCTCTATCTTCATGAACCTGAATATTTTCATTTCTGAGACTTGTTTATATAAAGCCATACACTTCCATCTTGTTCTCTGAGGACATTTGCTTTTGAAACTCAGTCACCATGCAGTGAGGAAGCCAAAACTAGTCCATGCAAAAAGACCATGAAGAGAGCCCACATTAAAGTATTTTCAGCAATTGCTGGCAGATGTCCAGCCAACAGCTCACATCAGCCACTAGACACGTGAGTGAATTCTCCTCCAGATGGTGCCAGCCCCCAGCAGTCAGGTTACTCCCAGGCTTCAAGTGTTCACAGATGAGATCTCAGACAGTTTAGCTCAGAAACAAGCTGCCCCCAGTGTGCTATCTCTGAAATTCTAGCCTTATCTAGCTTTATTACACAGCAGTAGCAAATAGACTACTTCTTAAAGAGTGTGCCCCTTTTTTTCTGAGTGGGGAGCCCCTGAAGAGTTTTAAGCAGATAAGTAACAGGATCAGATTCTCATATTAGAAAGATCATTCTAGCCCTGACGTGTGTGAAACAGTAGTGGGGGTAAACTCCAGAGTCAAGAAGACCAGTTGGGAAGCTATTACACAAATTCAGGCAATATACAACTGTGACCTGAACTTAAGTGATAGTAGAAGAGATGAAGAAAATAATTCAAGAGTTGCATAGGAGCTAGGATCTATAAGGCCTGATGTTAGATTGGATGTGGCAGGTGGAGGAGAGAAGTATAGGAAACCAAGGGTATGTTAAAGTTGTTGTCTTGGTAACCAGGTAACTGGCAGTGCCTTTTATTTTGATAGGGAGCATTGGAAGAAGAGTCACACACTTAGGTGCAGGAATATGCCAGAGAGTCAGAAAGTGGGAGATAAATGATCCCTTGGGTGTCCTATGGATTCTTCATACTCCGAAACTACAATTAAAGATGTCCAGGGAAGTACTTGAATGCACATGACATTTACAAATGTCTTCTTCTGTTCTCCTAAGTCAAAGAGCAAAAGGTGGAGCAGCCTCTCTCAGAATCTCTGCAAATTATTTGGGGGTGATTGATTGGCAAGCTCAAAAGTGAAACCTGTCTTGTTTCAAGGTCCTGCACCAAGAACTGTGGGTGTCAAAGTGATGAGTTAGATAGAATTGCAAATTCAGTCCTTAGTCCAGGAGTCTAACAGCAAGGTAAAACTTGCAGTGATATATCATTTAAAAAGGGCAAGGACATAATTTAAAAAATAGACATCCGTCTTAGTAGATTATGAAAGGCCATCATAAAAAGAAGAAATGTGAGCAAGAGAATGCTTAGATAGAAAGAAAAGAAGGAAGATGGAGGCGCTATGGCATGGGTTGCGTTGGAAGGTGGGCTCTGTATCTGGCTTCCTTGTGTTAAAGATCAGGTCTTTCACTTGGTAGCTTGGGAAAGTTTTAAACTTCTTCCCCTTCTATGTAGATGCAGAACTACCTAGAGAATTATTTAGTCACAAATACGTTGATGTTGTCCTTAACCAAAAAGAAGAAATGTTTTGGTGAGCCATGTAATCATTCTTTTCTATGAATACTCCTTGTAAGTAATAATAGAGATGATGGCTCTTTTCATCATCTTGGAGCCCCTGGAGGCTGCTGGGACAAGACTTCTAAAATGACAAATATGTCTGAAAGGATATGGCCCAAGGCCACTTTTGCTGACAATAAGAGGGGTCTCCAGAACCAGAGGAAGCACACAGCTCTTCTAAAAATTCAAGGTGTTTATACTCAAGATGAAACTGAATTCTGTCTAGGCAAAAGATATGCTCGTGTGTACAAAGCAAAGAACAGCACAGTGACTCCTGCTGGCAAACTGAACAAAACCAGAGCCACCTGAGGAAAGGTAACTCGGGCTCATGGAAGTGGTGCCATGGTCCATGCTAAATTCTGAAGCAACCTTCCTGCCAAGGCCATTGGACACAGTTTCCCTGTAATGCTGTACCCTTCAAAGATTTAAACTTATTGAAAATTAAATAAATAAAATGGGTTTGTTCTCTTGTTTAAAAAGCATGACACTAATGGTGATGAGGAAGTTATTGATGATTATGGCAGCTACCTCTCATTAAATGCTCACTAGATTCCAGGCAATGGGCTAAGTACTTTATATATACATAGCTTATGTTTTAATCCTTTCATAAAATCTAGCAGGCAGATACTATTGTGTACTTTGGCCTATAGATGAGGTTCCAGATTGAAATGGCTCTAGATTGAAATGCCCCAGTGTTCAGATTCCCAGCTCTGTTACTCTGTGGCCTTATAACCTCACCTGTGTGTACAAAGGGGATAATAACAGCACTTTCTCATAGCTTTGCTGTGTGAATTCTTGAACAGATACATTTAAAAAAACATACAAAAAAAAAAAAAACAACAACAACACTAGCCTGGCGCCTGGCACAGAGTATAGAGCTCTGTGGGTGTGTGGCCTCCATCCGGATGCACCTTCCCACTTCAGTTGGCTTGTGTTTGCCTTGTCTGTGACTGCTAAATTCCCTGCCCTTCTTCAACCAGCAGGTAGTGTTTGAATACCTAACATATGCACAGTTTGTTGCTAGCTATTGGAGAAAATGGCAAAGATATATTATTCCTTTGGTAAATAAAAAGGGTCTTATATATTAAACTAGAGGCCTGGTGCATGAAATTTGTGCATGGGGGGAGGAGGTCCCCTCAGTCCAGCCTGTACCCTCTCCAATCTGGGACTCCTAGGGGGATGTCCAACTGCCGGTTTAGGCCCTGGGATCGGGCCTAAACCAGCAGTCAGATGTCCCTCTCAAAATCCTGGACTGCTGGCTCATAATCACTCACCTGTGTACCTGCCTGGTTGCCCCTAACTTCCCCCCTCCTGTCAGCCTGATCACCCCTCACTGCTTCTGTGTGCTGGCCTAATCGCCCCCAACTGCCTCCCACCAGCCTTGTTGCCCCATGCAGCCTGCTTGTTCAGTCGTTTGGTCATCCCTCACGAACCCCGCTGCCGGCCTGGTTGCCACGTGGCCTGCTTGTTCAGTTGTTTTGTCATCCCTCACTAATCCCCCTCCAGCCTGTTTGTAGGCAGCCATCTTGTGAGGGAGTGAGGGTTAATTTGCATATTACCTCTTTATTATATGAGATAATTTAGGAACCATTCTGAAGATTTTCCTCCATTATTACTAATTAGGAAGCTTTTCAGTAAAAAGATCGTTGTCCTCTTTATGTACCTCTCCCCCACCAACATTTTCTTTTATAGGAAATTAGGAGCCCAGTGCACAATATATTGTGTACTTGGCGGGGGTGGGGGGTCCCTCAGCCCAGCCTGTACCCGCCCAACCTGCGGCCTGCCACCTGCCCATCGGCTCCGCCCACCTCACATGCACCACCCACCTCCCACCCATCAGCCCTGCCCACCCCACACACCCCGGCCTGTCACCCACCCTGAACATCCTGCTCACCCTGCCACCTGCACTGCACCTGCCTCCGCGGTTCCGCTGCTGGCCTCCATCTTGGCTGAGTTAATTTGCATACAGCCACTCTGATTGGCTGGTGGGCGTGGCTTAGGCATCCCATAGAAACAGTCAATTTCAATATTATGCTTTTATTAGAGTAGATACTATAGGCCTGGTGCACAAAATTCATGCACAGGTAGGGTCTCTAGGCCTGGCTGGCAATTAGGGCTGATTGGGGCCTTTTGGCTGAGGGCCAGGGCATCCCTTCCCCAGCTGCCAGCTATTGGTTAGGCCTTCCTTTGTTCCGCGCCACCCCCTGGTGGTCAGTGCACATCATAGTGAGCAATCAATCTCCCAGTCAAACTTCCATGGGGACAATTTGTGTGTGTGTGTGTGTGTGTGTGTGTATGTATATATGTATATACACACACACATATATATATAATATTTAACTAATTAATATAATGTAATTAATTTAAAGAGGACAGAGTATATGAATACAGGAACAAATGTCAATTCTAAAGGTATAAGGAAAACTTGCAGGGAGAGAGTGGTGGAGAAATAAACAAATGCAAAATAAAGTCACAGGTTTTGATAAAAGCCTTTTAATCAGCCTCAGTCTCATGCTTCAAATGTACCACTCCCTGGGGCTTACTGAAGACAAATGGGTCAGTCCACTCTCAGACAGAAAGCATTAGGAAACCTTACCTTTCCACTAAAAGCTTCTATATTTTGACTCGCAGAGGCTCTTATTCCTGTCACACAGTGTGGCTACAGAAAATTAACCCTGCAAAGGATGTGCAGGATTCTGTGCTGATTTTCTCTTAGTGTCCTGCCCCATTAGCCTTTGATTACACCCCCAGTTCACTGCTGCCCCACATTTTTCCCCAAGCACCATAGTGCTAGCTCTGAGCCCACCTATTCTCCACCCATCACACTGCCTTGTTCTCCACTGTTAGATTTCATTTTCCTCATGATGAAAAGTCCATTTTGAGGCCATTTGTTTTAATAGAAAACCTTTTTCTAGGACTGTTTTATTAGGGAAGTTGTAATAACTTCTGTGACAGGAAGTGGTTGGTCTCTGTCCCTTTCCTTTCAAAAGGCTCATGTGAAGTTGGAGAAGTCAATAAGTTTCTTCCCAGTTCAGCTGAGCTGCTGTCAATATTGCACTACATGGCTCCGCTAGTATCCTGGACCTCTCCATTGACCTTGACCTCAGAAGAACCAGTCAGATTTTTCCCCGTACAGAGAAAACTGCTCTAAGAAAATCTGCCATCTTCAAGGAAAGCAGCTGGAAACTTAAATGATAGCTTTTATTGTAAACCAAATGAATACTTATAACAATTAAGACCAGATAAAATTCCATGAAACTGAAAAACACTAGGTTTTGAACAAGTAAAGGGTAATTCTGGCTTTAAAATTGTGAGTTAAGTATATGGAATTTTCTTGAAGCTGAGCCTCTAAATAAATTCAAAGCATGTTCTAAAAGATAGACTTCAAAGGGGGATCCACTAGGCTGTTTGGGAAATACCTTTGTTCTCTGACCAAAACTGAGATGGACAGTCCTCATCACCAATAGGCAGAATGTTAGACTGAATGTAATTCAAATTGAGTTCATATTTTTAGGCCAACTTGGCAGGAGTTCTGGAACAGGCACTGTGCCCAGATTAAGACAGCAGAAAAGCCAATCTATTGAGCCTTATGGACACATATTGGACAATTCTAGAAATTAAGTAAATGAATATGTAGAGATTCTATAAAAAGAGGGTAGCTCTACCTTCCTCAAAATCTACTGAAAATTGTTACAATATTAGCTAAGTAAGTGGAGAAACTTTGGATTCAACAAGCGTAAACAGGTTTCTCTACTGTGAGGCTTTTATGATATGTTTCGTAATCTCCAAGATGAGTGTAGAGAATGCAAAGTCGTCTGCGTGTGCTCACTGAGAAGCCCTTATCCTTGAGGCATCTTTCAGTGCTGTGGCATAGTCTTTGGGAATCATTGTATCGTTGTTTCTTCCCCTCCCCTCCCCCCCAACGGTAATATGTTAGGTTAGAGAGAAAGGTGCATGTACAGACGCCGAGCTTGTCACTCCTGCTAGCAAAGGAGAAAGTACAGCAATATGCTAATGTCCATTGACTTCTTTGCCTCATTATGCAGTGGCTTTCAGGTTTTGATTAATGAAAGCATTATTGAAAACAACCATCCTTGCTTCTTTTTCGGGCATGCAGCCCATTATCCCTAAAGGTGGGCACATTCATCTTTCCTTCTTTGTTTTCACTCTCCTTGGTCTTTATAAATGGCTACCTATACCTGTTCTGGAATAGTTCGCATTTGGGCAAATTTGGCCACAAGAAAATACCCTTCAATGGGGGAGGGGAGGAGAAGGTCTGTGATAAAAAATACACATGACTCCTCATCCATGTGCTTGTACTTTTAACATACTTCTTGCTTGTTGTGAGACCCAACCGGAATAAAGCCATCTATTCTAGTCTGTGCTTTAAAGAGCTGGACTTAAGCAGCTTGAAAAGCTATGTAATGAATGTCTGTGTACTGTTATTTGGTCTGTTATCTGGCAAAGGCAACAAAAAGCAAAATAATTGAGTTTAAGGGAGGGGCAAGGAAAAGAAGACCCAACTCTGACTTTTGGAACAAGGACTTCTCTTCTTGTGGGAAAATAGAAGCGTAGGGGTGTTGAGCTGTGAAGAAGTTTGTGTTGCTGTAAATCAGAGAAGGCAAGATCTGGGAAGAAACTGACCATCTAGATTAGACCACTCACATTTTAAAAAATGAACAATCTAAGGCTTTCTGGAGTGTGTTTAGGGAGAATGCCTGGGATCACTCATATAATCGCAAGACCTAGAGGTTGAACTCTGTTCTTGTAATGACCAATGACTTGTTCTTCTGCACCCACTACACTATCTTAAAGGATTTTCTATCCCACTTTTCTAACACTAGAGACCCAGGTTTTTCTCTATTCAATTCCATCAGGTGCTTTCTCATCTTGACTGATGTCATCACCATCTATCTAGTTGTAAAATCCTCAGCCAAGGATTTATTTTTTATTTCTGGCTTTTCCTTAGTTCTTCCACACAATCCATTCTCAAGCCTTGTTGTTAGAGACATCTCTCACCAACATCAGAGAAGTGTTACCAGACAGCCAGCCCCCTGAGTCGATGGGAAAGGGCTGTCCCCAACCTCGATACTTGTCTTCTCATATAAATGAATTTATAGGAGCGACCTTGATTAAATTGTGAAAAGTCAATGTATGAAAGCGTGCACCTTTATTAAAGAAGCAAAGCAAGCAAATCTATTTTATGTCATCGGGCGTGGAGCACACATGGGTTTTTCTAGCAAGTCCAGAAAAGTTGGGGTCCAAGGCATTATATACTTTCCTGTCTATAGATCTCAAAATTCCTCTGCTGAATATTTCGGTGCAGGTTAATGCTCAGGGTCCCTTTTCCTTTGTTGCAGCTTTCCCAGAATTCATGAGAAGCACCTGGCAGTTTTATCTTGCCAGGCCTTGAGACTGTGGGCTTCTCTGCTTAGGGAGTAAAACTGCCCTTTTCCTTTCCTTTCCCCTTCTCCCTCCTTCCCTGCATTCTCTCATTAGGGAGGTTTTTAACCCTCTGCTCTCAAGTGTCCTTGGATTTGGGGAAGATAATGGCTTGTTATTTACTAGCCAGCTGCAAATTGCCCACACTATTTGACCTTGTTTTGATTTTCCTGTCTCAGTCTCCCTATTCCTGGAATTTTCCTAGTTTCTCAGTATCCTGTGCCACTATTGCTTCAGCTTTCACAATACACCTTTCAAAATATAGTCACCTCTACTAATGACACCATGTTGCCTTTCTTTCCTCGTCTGTTTCCAGGTGGCCTCCCTGCTCCTATACTTGATGCTAAGAACTTCTACTCTACCTAGAGTGAGTGACATTTTTTAAAGTTTAAGCTACCCAGCCCTTAGACTATCATGAGATTTTATTCTTGCTCACAGAATCCATGATATAGCCCTTGACTTCCTGCCTGACATCTTAGAGCCACAGTGACCTTCTTACTTTTCTTCCAAAAAGCCAACCTCATCCCCACATCAGGACCTTCACCATCGCCGCGTCCCCTGCTTGGAATGTTCTCTTTTCGTCCAGGACTTCCCCTTGTCACCACTGAAGTCTCAATTCAGAAGTGTCCTCTTTACAGAAGTCTTTCCTGACCCATAAGCCTCCCTTCCCCCATCCCAGAGTCATCCCTACCACACAAACCTGTCTTCGTTTTGATGAACAGATCACTCCTACCCACAATTTAGTTTGTTTTTCTTCTTCAAGGTTTGCCTCTTCCCCACTTGTCATTAAAATATGAGCTCCATGGGAGCAGAAGCTTATTTATCTCATTCATCCCTATAGCCTTGGAGCCCAAAAGATTATTGAATAAAATATCCTCAATAAATACCTGCTGGTTAAATAAGCACACAGAAAATTGCACAGTAAAAATCAATGATGTTCTTCATTAAACATCATAAGTCTTAGTGAAAAAAGTGAGAAAAAGTTCACAAAAGATTATTAGTCTTTGGGCTGCTAGAGTAACACTATCTAAATCTGAATAGGGCAAAAAAGACTCCCAACTAAAGTTATTCATCTAGTGCCTAAGGGTAACAGATGGTTAAGTAGTGGTTTAAGTAGCCTAGAAATCACCGTTTCTTTGGTAGGAAAAAAATGTATTTCTTCAAGGAGATGAATCTAGGAGTTGATGGGGGGAAAAATGTGGAACTCGAGTTAAAAGATTATTTTGCTAATACCAGTGGCCAAGTGTTTTAACAGCACAGCCTCAGTTTCCTTATATGTTATGAAAATGTCCTATATAATAAGAGAGGGATATGCTAATTATCCCAGATATGCTAATTAGTCATGAACGTATGCAAATTGGCCATCACACCAACACACAAGATGGCCGCCCCCATGTGGCCACAAGATGGCACCACAAGATGGCCAGCAGGGAAGAGCAGTTGGGAAGGGGCCAGGCCTGCAGGGGAGGGCAGTTGGGGGGGACCAGGCCTGCAGGGGAGGGCAGTGAGGGGTGACCAGGTTAGCAGGGGAGGGCAGTTAGGAGCAATCGGGCTGGCAGTGGAGCAGTTAGGCACCTATCAGGCTGACAGGGGAGTGGTTAGGGAGTAATCAGACTGGCGGGCAGAAGTAGTTAAGGGCAATCAGGCAGGCAGCAGGCGAGCATTTGGGAGCCAGCAGTTCTGAATAGTGAGAGGGATATCCAACTGCCCTCGAGGGGTCCCAGATTGGAGAGGGTGCAGGCTTGGCTGAGGGACACACACACACACGTGCACAAATTTCATGCACTGGGCCTCTAGTTTTACATAAGCCATGAGAAGGAATATCATGAGAGATGTCTGCCTCATTCTTCCTAAAATGAAATACATTCATTTTGACCTGTGAATATATGTTTATATATAGAAGTTCTAAATGTATATCAAAATTGATATTTTTTAAATGTTATAATCAAGGTAATTGGTCTTCTAGAATTTTTTATAAATTCACATCAAACATCTACTGAATACTTATCATGTATAAAGTATTTTAATATATAGGAAAATAACAGGATTTTATTTAGAACATGGGGTTAGCCAATAAGAGAAGGAGAAAATTTTGAATACATATACTGAAAATATATGGAGATGAAGATTAAGAGAGGATGGTGTACAAAGAGTTTCTTCAAATATTGGGAGTGAGTCACATAGAAAAGTGATTTAGCCAGCTCTTTGTTGCTGCAGAGAGCAGAATGAGAACTAAAAAGTGAAATGTGTTAGGAGGCAGATGTCAGAAGCTGCACTCTAACCAAGTACTTGTAATAGTGACAGCTTTTCCACATTGGATCAGATCATTTTGAAGATCAGGGAGAACTCCGGTCCTGGAACTATTCAGAGAATAGTTGTAGACACACAATGATGTGCTGGCAAATGTGTAGATCTAACTCTCCAGAGAAGGTGAAAAAAAAACAACAACAAAAAAGCCCTGATTTGTTGAGTTTGCTAATTTCCATGGTGTAAATATTCCCATCATTCCTGACTTCAGACTAACGTTATTAAAAGTTGAGTTGGGAAGAAATAAGCACATTCCATTCTCATAAGCTTGTCTGAGACAGCTCTAGCACAACATTGGATATGGTCAGGACTCTTTCAGTTGCAAGTTATAGAAACCTGCATTCAACTATACCTTTATAAAGAGAGGAACAATTTTGGTACAGGTAACTGAGAAGTTGAGGAAAGGGGGTGAGTACATCCTGATATTGCTGGATCAGTGTCATAAGTTGTGTCAGGAATTTTGCTGCTTTCCTTCATTCACATATACATTGATTTGTTCAAATATATTTATTGAACACCTACACCTGCACTGTGTCAGGTACCACTCTGAGTGCTGAGTATGTAGTGGTAAAAGACATAATTCTGCCCTCATGAAGTTCTGGTGGTAGAGACAATCAACATACAATATCACAGGGAGGGATAAGTTAATGAAGAAAACAAGCCTAAAGAACAAAGAGTCATGATGGGTTTTAAGAAGGGACTATGGCAGTTAGAAGTCAGGGTGGTGATGCTGATTAGGAGGTGAGCTCTGTGAGTACTTGGGGGAGCACAATGGAGTAAAGTGAACAGCAAGTTCACAGGTGCTGTCACAGTTGAGTTGAGTTCAGTGTCAGGAAGTTCTGTATCAACCATATAAGGTCAAGTGAGTGAGCAGAGATCAGTAAGAAAGAAGCTTTGGAGAGAGAAGGACCAGAATCTTGAAGTTAGGATTTTATTACAAGACATTGGAGGCTTTAGGAAGTTAACTCCCTTGACCTAATCTATGAATTAAAAGAACTCATCTACCTCCTGAGAAAACTGTTGTCAGAAGGGGACAAGAAACTCCAAGAGGCAGGGAACTAGTTAGCGGACTATACTTATAGCCCAAGTCAGAAATGCTGGTGGCTGGGACTCTGGTAAAGGTATAAAGGTGGAGAGAGATGGCCAGGTTTGTGACCCACAGGACTTAACCATGGACTAGGTATGTAGTGAAAGATGAAGTGGAATAAAGATTGACTTTGATATATAGGGGCTTAAGAAGAGATATCCATGTATGTCTACTTTGAGATTCACAGAAGTGCATACTATGCTATCTCAAGGGAGAAGTAAGAGCAAAATGTAAAAACCTGGGACCTAGCCATAAATGAAAGATGATGTTTAAAGCCATCAGCAGTAGCAAGTGTAAATAGAGAAGAGGATCTAGGACTGAGTTCTACTCTAAATGAGGAAGCAGATACAGCCACGAAAACGAGAAGGGACAAGCAAATGACACAGGAAAAGCGAATGTTCTGAAAGTCAGCGAAAGCCAATATGTCAAGAGGCGGGAGTGCTCAACAGAGCCAACTATTGCTGAGATAGTGACATGCCAAGAGTGATTTCAGTGGGATGAGAAGGTCATAATCCTGACGGGTGCGGGTTAAAAACAGGCAGGGAGCATATGTAATACTTTGAATGAAGGTAACTGTTAGGGACAGTAGAGAAATAAGGCAGAAATTAAGGAAGATGTGAGACTTAGCAAAGGAATACTTTTTGTTTTCTAAGTTGGGAAAAGTTACAGAAAGTGCATAAACAGGTGACAATAACATAGTAGAGAGGAGAACTTTGAGAATGACAGTGAGCAAGGGGTAAGCAAAGAAGCAAACTTGAGTAGTCGGTGCTGGGATCTGGGATCCAGCACATGTAGGAAGGGGTGGATATTAGAGAGGGTTAGGGACTGGTCTCTGTGTGATGAAGCAGGGGAAACTATGTGGCTACAAAAGCTGGAAGGTTGATAGATTTTCCAGTGAAAACAGGAAGCTCTATCTGATTCCTTCTATTTTCTCACTAAATTAAAAAGCAGGATCCTTGGATGCACATGGTTGGTGAGGTGAACATACAGGAAGCTTGAAGAGAAAGAATATGGTTTGAGATAGACTTCTCAGAGAGTGCTAGAGTAGAGTGACCAGAACATGTGTTAGAATTGCCAAGACACAACCACTTGAGATTTGTGGTTGTATTTCTGGATTCTGCCCTCATTCTCTGGCAAGCTCACTCCTGTGTATGCCAAGCTGGATATCTACTTCTCTTGGCTTACATCCTACCACCTCAGCAAATCCAGTGGAAAGGAAGAACTTTTTCCCTAAGAGGTACAGTAAAAAACTGAGTGAGCTCTTTCTTCTATTGCACTTCAATCCTTGTTCAGATTTGATCTTATTGCTGGGTGTGTGTTGGGGGGGGGTATTAAGGAGGGGGGGGAAAGACCCTGTGCTCTGATTGGTAGGCTATGCATTTTCCCCAGGAGCCTTAAGTCATATGGATTCAGCCCCATACACACAGAGATAATTGGGGGGGGGGGAGACTTCAAAAGAAAATCATAATATGTGTTATATGATGGAGAAATAGAAACTGTGAGGGAAAAACAGCCAATATCCACCACTATATATTATTGATTTATCATTTACTGGAGAATTTGCAGGGTTGAGTCAGGCATCGTAAACGATCTCTAAAACTCATTTCTGTTCTAATCATCTTTAAATCCCTACCTTCAAAACTCCCAAGTTAGGCACCTTTGTCTAGGAAGATAATGATTCAACAATCATATAAATACGCACCAGTTATACCTAGTTCATACATTTTAACCTACCTGGAATGTACAAATTCTTCCCGAAGCCCGCTCTCTTACATTGCTCCACATGCCCTATTTTCTTCAGGATTTTGTTTTTGACACCTGTCATATTGCGTTGAATTTTCCTTACAGAGTCTCTCAAATTAAAATATAAGATTTATTTTTAACACTCTGCACCATCACCCTGCAAAAACACAATTCCATTATTATGTAATTCTAACTATATATGTGTTAAAAAATGTCCTTCCTAACAATTTTATTATGGATTTATATTCTCAGTATCTGGGCAATCGCATGCGTTGCTATGGTAATATTATAAAATTATTCCAAATCACGAGGCTTCCCTGAAACCATGCATGCTGGATATAGAAATAACATTGTGAAAAGCCTGCATTTCAGATAAGAAAGCCCCAGATAAGCAGAAACTCTTAACTAGGTTTATTGCTCTGATTTATCCCCCTAACTTATCATTATGTTAGGTTTATAGTGATAATAAGCAATGTAAAGAAAAATGATCCTCAGCTTACAAAGAAAATAAATTAGTCTTGAAAAAGAGTAATTAATATTTTGAAAGAATCTTGTTAACTAAGCATAGGATGGATTTTATTTCCTCTTCTGCCATGCACAGCTTATACAACCCTTGGCAAATCCCTTGCCTTGCTTTAGTTTGCTCATTTATAAAATGAGGATTAAAATATTAAGCCACCTTTTAGGACTATTAGAATCCTTTTTTTTTTTTTTTTTTTTTTTTTACTGTTGTAAGAACACTTAATATGATATCTACAGCCCAGCTGATGTGGTTCAGTGGTTGAGCATAGAACTATGAACCAGGAGGTCACAGTTTGATTTCCAGTCAGGGCACATGCCCAGGTTGCAGGCTTGATCCCCAGTAGGGGGCATGCAAGAGGCAGCCAATCAATCATTCTCTCTCATCATTGATGTTTCTATATTGCCCTTTCTTCTCTTTGAAATCAATAAAATATATTTAAAATCTAATCTAATAAAAGAGTAATATGCAACTTGACCCTCACTCGGCCACACCCGCCAGCCAAACCATGCCCACCCAGCCAATCAGAACGGCTGTATGCAAATTAATCCAGCCAAGATGGCAGCTGGCAGCCATGGAGCTAGAGCAAACAGAAGGCTTTCATTGCACCAGCGATGGAGGAAACTGCCTGCCTAGACCAGCTGGGTTTCTGCTCAAGGCAACAATGTTTCAATTATAGAAGCCACAGAGCTGAAGCAAGCAGAAGGCTTCATTGTCCACCTGCTGGCATGCCTGGCCAGCCTGGGTGAGGGGCTGATGGCTGTTTGCAGGCTGGCCAAGACCCCCAGTGGGAACCCTGACCCCATGGGGGTGTGGCCAGCCTGGGTGCAGGCCTGAGGGCTGTTTGCAGGCTTTCAGGCTGCCCACAGATTTTGGGTCCCTACTGGGGTACCTGGCCAGCCTGGGTGAGGAGCTGATGGCTGTTTTCAGGCTGGCCAAGCCCCCCAGCGGGATCCCTCACCCCACTGGGGTGTGGCCAGCCTGGGTGATGGGCTGAGGGGCATTTTCAGGCTTTCAGGCTGCCCACAGCTCCCATTGACCCAATGTCCCAGCAAGGCTGGCTGGAAGCAGGTTTCTGGAGTTTGTTTATGTTCTATAATTGATACACTGTGCCTTTAAGCCGAGGCCTAGGCAGGTAACAGAGCCTCCTGTCTGCTTCATCTCTGTGGCTTCTATAATTGAGACAATGTTGCCTTAGTAGACTCTAGGCAGGACTGCTGTTTGCTTCACCTCTGAGGCTTCTATAATTGAAACAATGTTGCAAACATGTTGTTGCCTGGAGCCAGGAGAAACCCAGGCGTCCAGCAAACAGTTTTACTCCTGCTGCAACAAAACCTGCCTGTTTACTCAGCTCCGTGAGTGCCGGCCTCCATCTTGGCTGGGTTAATTTGTATACAGCTTCTCTGATTGTCTGGTGGGCATGGCTTAGGTGTCCCGAAGAAATGGTCAATTTCAATATTACGCTTTTATTAGATAAGATATATGCAATCTAAAGCCATAAAATCTTATCAAAATTTTTCATACACAATATAGTATAGTTAACTAGGCACAGTGACTGACAGCCAGTCTCTAGAAGTTACTTATGTAGCATAACTGAAATGTTCTGCTTGCTGAACAACAGCTCTTCATTTCCCTCTCCCCGCTGCCCTTGGCAACCATCGTTCTACTTTCTGTTTCTCCATGTTTGACTATTTTGGATTCCTCACATAAATGGAATCATGTAATACTTTCCTTCTGTGACTGGCTTTTTTCACATGGTATCATGTCCTCCAGATTCATTAGCATTATTCACAATAACCAAGAAGAGGTGTCAACCCAAATGTCCATCAATGGGTGAATGGATAAAGAAGTGTGGTGTGTATATACAATGGAATACTCTTCAGCCTTTAAAAAGAAGGGCATCCTGTCATATGTGACAACATGGATGTGCCTGGAGGACATTATGTTAGGCTTATTAGAATTTAAATAATATAAAATGTACACAATATTTGAACACAGTGTCTCAGACCGAATAATGATTTGTTTCCTCCCTCACTATCTCCCCAACCTTCACAGCACTGAAACCTCAGAGGTCAGCTATACCAAGCTCACTTCTGTGTATTCTTGGCCATCTATTCTCCTATCTGCCAGCTAAAAGCCAATAAATGCTTGATTCTGGACCACCCATTTAATCTAAGAAGCAGGATACAAGGGAGAGCATTCCTCCATACTATTTCATGAATGAATATAGTCTTTTGCCTTATATAGTAAGCACTTATATAGTAAGCACTCATATATGTATGTACTGAGAAGACAGCAAGAGAAGGAAGAGAGAGAGAGAGACAAAGAAGTGTGTGGCAGGAGACAGAGAATGATATTTTTAAAAACAAAGAGAAGAAAACAACAACCAAAAACAGAACAAAACACTGCTTACTAAAACTAGAGATAAAAGATAGTGGTTAAGCCCTGACTGGTTTGGCTCAGTAGATAAAGCATTGGCCTGTAGACTGAGGGGTCCCAGGTTCGATTCCATTCAAGGGCATGTACCTTCATTGCAGGCACATCCCCATTAGGGGGTGTACAGGAGGCAGCTGATCGATGTTTCTCTCTCATCAATGTTTTTAACTCTCTATCCCTCTCCCTTCCTCTCTGTAAAATATATATATATATATATATATATATATATATATATATCAATAAAATATGTTTTAAAAAATATAGTAGTTAAGAGCATTGGCTTACAGGTTTATAACTAATTGCTTATTCTCTGAGACTGAAATGTTTATATTTGATGATCACCTAGAGTACCTTGGATTTGGGAATTGGCACAGTCCTTGCTTCTTATTCCTGATCCCAAGCTCAGTTCAAAGGATATATTTGTTCAGTGAAATGTGGCAGCTCCAGGCCACCAAGCTTTGAGGCAGGACATGGGGAAGAGGAGCCTCCTTTACTCATGCTTGTCTATCTGGAAGTGAAGTTTTGAAGTTGACCTCAAGGGCCAGAGTAGACGGATAGAGCATTTTTGATTCCAGAGAGACTGCGCTCAAATTCTGCATCAAACACCTCCTCATGCTCTTTCTTTCCCCTCTTGAACAATAGAAGATATCTAATCAGTCTCCTTGGAAAGCCCTGTCACAGGAGGCTGCTTCCCCACCCCCCCAATGACCTCACTTCAATCTTATCTCCACTTCTTTCACAGAATGTGAAAATTACTTTCAACTTGAAGATTTAAAAGGAAATATTTGACCTAAAGTTTTTCCTACTGAGGCAGCCAAGGCAATGAGTCCCCTCTTTCCCATCCTTAACTAAAGCCATCCCTCTGATTGCTGGCAAAAACTATAGGAAAGAAAGCTTCACAGGTGAATTGGGAGCCTTTGGTTGGATTTTACTTTGACAATATTTGAAAAATGAGTTTTAAATGTGGACCACTGTGATGAAGGGATGAGGAAATATTTTTCTGACAAATAAAAAATAAGGATATTTACATTAGCAGAGACTCTGAGAAACCAACCTATCTAATAAAAGAGTAATATGCAAATTAGGCATCACTCCATCACAAAGATGGCCGCCCCCCTAACCACAAGATGGTGGTGCCCAGTCTGGCTCAGTCCCATCACTGAAATCTTCAGGCCTGTTAGCCAGGCAGGTGGCAGAGGAGGCGAGGTCCTGAGGGGTGATCAGAGGGGACTAGGGGTCCCCTGCCCAGGCCAGAGGCCTTCACCAGAGGCCTCAGGCATGAGTAGAGGTAGAGCTGGTGATCGGAGGGGGCAGGACAGAGCCAGTGATCAGAGGGGTATGAGGGTGCCCTACCCAGTCATAAGGCCTTGGCCAGAGACCTCAGGTCTGGGCAGGGGCAAGGCTGGAGATTGCAGGGGTCTGGGCTCCACAGAGCCAGCGATCTGAGGGGCAGGGGCAGAGCCTGCAATCTTAGGGATCTGGGCACTGGTGGAGCTGGCAAAGCAGGGGTCTGGGGGTCCCCTGCTCAGGCCTGCAGCCTTGGCCAGAGGCTGCCAGTAGGGCAAGGACAGAGCCGGCAATGGCAGGGGGCAGGATAAGAGCCAGTGATGGCAGAGGCCTGGGCTTTGTGAAGCCAGTGATCATAGGAAATTAGAAGTCTTCTTTTCAGGCCTGCAGCCTCAGCCAGAGGTTACAGGCCTGGGCAGGGGTGGAGCTCGGATTGGAGAGGCAGGGGTGGAGACAATGATTGGAGTGAACTACAGAGGAAACACCTTTTCTGACCACTCATTGGCTAAGCTTCCTGTATGCCACTGCTAATATTCTTAGTAACTTGTGTAATAAGAATCCCTAAAGGCGATCTAGGGTTTTTCCACCACACTCCTGGAGAAAAAAAATGAAGGTCCACTGCTGGAGGGCTAAGAAATGTCATACCCTGCCCTAGCCAGTTTGGCTCAGTGTATAATGCCTCAGCCTGCCAACTGCAGGGTCTGAGTTCAATTCTGACCAAGGGCGTGTACCTAGGTTGCAGGCTTCTGCCTGACTGGGGCCCAGCTCAGGGCTCATGCAACCAGTAAAAGTGTTCCTCTCATTTTGATGTTTCTCTCTGTTTTTCCCTTCTCTTCCACATTCTCTAAAAATCAATGGAAACATATCCTCAGGTGAGAACAAAAAAAAAGAAAGAAAAAAATATCATATCCTATGAAAGATACATCTTGAAAATGCCTAAATAAAGTTGTCATTTTTTTCATGGTGAAGGGACTGGAGTCCATGTTGATGAAAACACCTTGGTGGCTGTGGTGACTGGCAGTGGCTGCAGCAGCAGGGTGATGGGGCTGGTGGCTTCCCCTGATTAGCCTGGTCACCTCCCACAAAGGGAGGCCAGACTCCCAAGGAGAGCAGAGAATGGGCCTAAGCCATCAGTAGGACACTCCCTGAGGGATCCCAGTATGTGAGGGGGGCAGGCCAGGCTGAGGAGCGTGTGTCCCCCCCCCAGTGCATGAATTTAGTGTACCAGGACCCTAGTCCTATATAATAAAAGGGTAATATGCAAATTGACCCTAATGGCAGAACAACCAGTTGCTATGATGCGCACTGACCACTAGAGGGCTGACGCTCAACACAGGAGCTGCCCCCAGGTGATCAGAGCAATCCCACAGGGGGAGCTCCACTCAGCCACGAGCAGGGCTGATGCCTGTGCTGTGAGTGCAGCAGTGGTAGCGGGAGTCTCTCCTGCCTCTGAGGGAGCATTAAGGACATCTGACTGTGGGGAGCCCATGGGGAGCTGGCCTAAGCTGACAGGTAGACATCTCCCAAAGTGTCCCAGACTGATAGATGGCACAGGCCAAGCTGAAGGATCCCCCCAAGTGCACAAATTTTTGTGCACTAGGCCTCTAGTACATTCATAAATAGCTTCTAGTCAACTAATTTCTCTTGGTTTTCAGGAGTGTGTAGTTAGGAAGCATTCTCTGCTTTATTGTTCTTCTGCTTGTTGGTCATGAATTTTTAATGATATTCTTATGTATCAGGGAGGCTATCTGAAATTTTTCATGCTCCCTCTCCAGGGCCTCCCTACTAAGATGAGCTCTTTTATTGAAAACTCATTCAATAATTTATGCATTTATTGAGCACCTATAGTATCTAATCAGGCTACAGAGAAATGCAGACATAGAAAACACAGTTCTTGGCCTCAAGAAAAGGAAAAGAATCAATTATGTCCTGTGTTAGATGAGAGACAGCTTTAAGAGTGAAACAGGGCTACCCCTGGGCACTGTTGCAGTAATCACTTTAGAGGTGGACTGTGGCTTCATGAAAAAGAAATGAACCAGATTCTAGGAATGTTTTAGAGTAAAAATCAATAGGATTTGATATTAAATTGGATGTGAAGGCATAATTGAAAGGGGAACATCAAGTCTGATGCCTTGTTTTTGTCAGAGCCTAAAGAAGAGGCTGGCTGGCAGGTGGGCTATTGATTTACATCAATGGTAAGCAAAGATCTGAAGGCATGCTGCTGCTTATTGTATGGACATTGAGCATAAATAAAAAACAATAATGACTAGAACTACAAGTTTTGACGTATTCCTGGATAAGAGGAAAGAAAGTGGTAATGATTGATACTAGGTAGGCTCAGTTTTTTGCCACAGGCCCTTGGAGGGCGGTTGCCAGATGATAATGAACAACTGGTGACATTTCCTGGTGAGCTTTGATAGCCCTCCTCTGAGTTGCCCAATACCCTTCCAACTCAGACAATCTATCCTTAGATCCTACACACACTCAAAACTGACACTGAAAGAGAACACTGTTCATTCATTTAGTGAACATATAGTTATTGATCTCTGCCATGTACCTGGCCCTGTGGGGATCTAGAAATACAGCTAATCACAGAGCTGAGCTATTTGGGTTTTAATCTAGTTGGAGTTAGGAGCTTTTGGAGCTGAATCAACACATCTAGACTGTAGAAACTGGACAGTAAAGAAAACAATGGTTTGTATCTGCACCAATTATTAACTAGATAATCATGTAGGCAAGTTTGCCTGGGAGGTCTTTACATCTTTAATTTTCTCTTTTTGAAGTGTAGAGATGGTAAATGCAGTAAAAACTAATGGATGACAAGTTCTCAAAGACTTAATTCCAATTAAAACTAAGTTAAGGGAAAAAGACTTGTTTCTCTACATGGATAAAATATTCCCAGCTGGCTAATTTACTGTGTGCCCTGTAAATCTTTTATGCCTGAGGAAAGCCATTTTTCTGCCTCTTCAAAGGTTATGTCATTTCCCTTTTAGGCATGTGTTGAGTAGCTTGAAAATGGGAATAATGAATGTTTTTTACATAACAATTGGATTATTTCAAGAAACCACCTCAATAAGTACTCAATGCAAACCAATATATGCGTGAAAGATATTTAAAAGAATAAATTTCCCTATATCCCAGGATCTTATTACCTCTACAGTAAAAAATAGAATAGAAATAATAAATGTTAAAACAAGGCAGAGGGTAATATACATTGGGGTGGGTGCAGGCAAACATTCTTCCTTTCATAGGTGAAAGGTGACATCTGATCCACTCTCTGGAAGAAAACAATATTGGAATGAGCACCTTTAGCCCATTTATCCATCTTATTATTCATTTCTCCCCCTAGGAGAATGAAGAACTTATGCATTGATGATCTTGGAGAAATCTAGATATTTAGGGAGGAAAGGCCACTGCCTTTAAGTTAATGGGAAACAATAGAATTCCCTGGTTTTGTTATTGCACTACAATTATAAATAATATCAACACTAGGAGACACAGGGTGAAGAGTTCATGGAACCTTAGTCTTCACTTCTTTGAAACTTCCTGTGAATCTATAGTTAATTCAAAATAAAAAAACTTCCTGTGAATCTATAGTTAGAAGACAACAGTGCCCTCTGTATTTCTCTAAAGCTTTACCATCTCATTCTGGCTGGTGTGACTCAGTGGGTTGAGCATCATCCCATGCACCAAGAGGTGGCAGGTTCAATTCCTGGTCAGTGCACAGGCCCAAGTTGTGGGTTTAATTCCCAGTGGGTGTGCGTACAAGAGGATTTAGTATAACAACAAAAAATGCAAATGTCCCCTAAATAATTTTATATTGCTTACCTGATAAAATGATAATGCTTACAGTATATTAGGTTAAATAAAATATATCATTAAAATTAATTTTGCTGTTTTAAAGTTTTCATACTAAAATTAAAACTGTGCAGATCACATTATGCTTCTATTGCACAGCACTACTCCAAGTCTTTTTCTTGAACAGGGTTGTTAAGGAAGCTACAATTTTTCAATTAGCTGGCTCTATAGGCATCTTTCCTGCAGACTCAAC
The DNA here is from genome assembly GCA_004026665.1 of Murina feae. Taxonomy (NCBI): domain Eukaryota; kingdom Metazoa; phylum Chordata; class Mammalia; order Chiroptera; family Vespertilionidae; genus Murina; species Murina feae. Next base: position 21,804 of record PVJC01009910.1, read on the forward strand.
TTTTCCCACATGGGATGTAGACTTGGGAAGGGGTGGATAAGTAGGGAAACCCTCAGGTCTAAGCCATGTTTAATAATCTAAGGACACTTGTCATTTATGAGCTTTTAAGCTTCATTTATTAATTATCCCTTTTGGCTTCTGTCTATTTAAATGGTGAGAACTAGGACAAAAGGACAAGGATTACCAGACTCCTTTAAACCTTCAGCATGAAGGGGCAGATGAACTATGAGAATATAGAGGAGGAAGAGAACACTTTAAATCTAGGGCATATAAAGATTAATAACAAAACGGCACTTATGTTGAGCCATGCATGTAGAACTATTCTAGGAAAAGGTCATATTAGAGACAGAATCTTGGAACCAGCAAATGTGGAAGAGGTTTGGGAGATAGCTAACTATGCCATTTGGCTGAATATTTGGATCTTTGCCTGGGCAATGCATAATGTTGCTTAGAACACATGATGAAGGAACTTGAATGAAGGCTATGAGTTTTGGGATTTCCTCATAGGCAATAAAGAGCCACAAAATAGGTGTTGAGCAGAGGAATGAGATAAATGGGGCTCTGGTTTGAAATAAATGTTAGTAGTGGGAAAAAGAGGCTGACCTAAAGAGAAATTGGAAGCAGAGATACCAACAAACCCAAGAATTGCCCAACAGTCTAAAGAACCTGGACATTATTCAAGCCAAATTGATTTGGAAAATAACGGATTGGAAAATCCAAATAATGAAGTATAAAAATCTATAATTTTTAAATTTGAATTCCGTTAGTAATTGTTGAAAATGTATTCTAACCCAGCCTTGTGTAAGGCAGGTGGGTTTACTGTCCTCATCCATATAGTCTCCTGGGGAAAAAAGCTGCTAAACAAATATTTTAAAGTGTGTTACTGAACATTGGGAAGGTCGAGTGCAAAGTATTTCTAGTGCATTTTATTTTAGAAGTCCTAAACTAAGTCCAACACCATCATTTTATAGCCACGGAGCATTCAAAGTTTAAGCATCAAGAAGTGACATTTCAGCTGAGCCCGGGAAATAATTCACCAGTGGGGACTCGTTGAATCAGGGAAGGAAAAGATCAAATATGCCAGGCTGAGGAAAAAATAGGTATGAAGAAGTTAAAAGGAATAAGAGCATGACACTTTTAAAGAAACTAGAGGAATTGAGTATGACTAGAATGTGACAACAAGAGGAGAAGAGGGGAGTGGATGAGAGTAAAATCATGCATGGCTCTGTCATCATGTAGACTGCAGTCCAAGTCCTTGCCAAAACTGGGAAGTCACTGAAGGATTTCATACCGTGATAGGAAATTATTAGATGTAAATTCCATATTGGGATGAGAAGGTAGGTTGAACCCACCTAGCCACATGGCTGAGGGGACAGAAGGAGAGGTGTGCTACAGTGTATAGAAAACATTGTGCCTAGAAGAAGACAGAAAAAGTTGCTAAGCAGACTATTAAAAATGTCCATTTTGGAAATAAAAAAAGAATAAATAATGGATCGAAAGGGGGAAGAGAGGGAGTAGGAACTCCTAGGAAGCTATTACTAGTAAATGTGGTCAAGGGGAAGATGGTGGTTACCTGAATTTTAATTGTACCTTTGCAAGTAGAAACAAACAAATAAATAAAATATTCTAGAATTATTTAGGAAGGAAATAGAGACTTGATGACTGGTTGAGTATAGGGAGGTGATGGAGAAAGTATAGCCAAGGACAGTATTCACTATTCACTATTCATATTGCTGACATGGTAGATGATGCCTTCCATGAAGAAAAGGAACAAGGAAAAGTATAGAGAATATTTAAAGTCTCTCTCTCTCTCTCTCTCTCTCTCTCTCTCTCTCTCTCTCTCTCTCTCCACACACACACACACTCTAGGGGCCCGGCGCACAAAAATTTGTGCACTCGGGCGGGCGGGGGGGGGGGTCCCTCAGCCCGGCCTGTGCCCTCTCACAGCCAGGGACGGCTTCTTGGTTGCGGGACAGCCCGGGGCGCTCTAAGGCTTGGGGTATGGTAGGCTTCCCCCCATCGCTGCCTGCAGCCCAGGCTCCAGCTCGGGGCCCCCGCAGTGCCGTGGACAGGGAACCCATCCACAGGCTCCATAGGGAGCAAGACACCCACCTTGGAGCCGGCCCCGTAGTCTGGCCCCAGCAGCTCCAAGAACTCCAGGGTCTCCGGGACCTTGTCCAGGTTGCACAAGTTCACGCTGCACCCCGACACGCCACCCATGAACTTTTTCAGAATTTCCTGTTTCTTCTGCTCGTCTGAGGTGGGCAGCCCCATGGACTTCTGTCTCTGGTCATACATCATCTTTTCCACCATGCTACGCATCTCACTGTCCATGTCTGACAGCTTGGAGTTCTAGGGGTTGATCTTCTTGGTATTGATCTCAGGATCACTGGACACCAATCGGCTCCACCACTCCATCTTGTTGATCTTCTCTAGATGCACCGTCACCACCTTGCCATCCTCAATGAGCCAGGAACTCTCCTCCACCTTCACCTCGTCGTACAGCTCCCCATCAATGATCACAGGCTGCCCCTTGAGCCCCACCCAGAGATGCTTCCTCTGGATGTCCACCACAATATCCTTCCCCTTCAGCCAGAAGTTCACATGGAAGGGCACTGCCAGATCCAGCTCCGACAGGATCTGGGTTCAGCGATAATTGGACAGGTCTGCCGCATTGCCGAGGTTGGGCTTCAGTTTCTCTTTGTCCTTTTTGTCCTCCTTCTCGTCTTCCTCAGTCTCCTGCTTCTCTAGTGAGCCAAGGCTGCCATTCTTGAGCTGGACCTCATGATTATCCTCCGCCACCCGCCCCGCCCCTGTTGCTGCTCACTCTGTGGCTGTCGGCCTCCATCTTGACTGGGTTAATTTGCATACAGCCCTCTGATTGGCTGATGGGCATGGCTTTGCTGGTGGGTGTGGCATAGGTGTCCCAGAGAGATGGTTAATTTTCATATTACAATTTTATTAGAGTACACACACACACACACACACACACACACACTAGGGGCCCGGTGCATGAAATTCGTGCACTTGGGGGGGGGGGATCCTCAGCCCAGCCTGTCCCCCTCTCACATACTGGGAGCCCTATGGGGAGTCCTATTAATGGCTTAGGCCCGCTCCCTACTCCCCTTGGGGAGCAGGCCTAAGCTGCAGTCTGGCCTTCCTTTGTGGGAGGTGACCAGGCTAATCAGGGGAAGCTACCAGCCCCATCACCCCCCTGCTGCAGCCATTGCCAATCACCACAGCCATCAAGATGTTTTCATCAACATGAACTCCAGTCCCTTCACCATGAAAAAAATGACAACTTTATTTAGGCATTTTCAAGATGTATCTTTCATAGGATATGACATTTCTTTCTTTTTTTTATCCTCACCTGAGGATATGTTTCCATTGATTTTTAGAGAATGTGGAAGAGAAGAGAAAAACAGAGAAAAAAATCAAAGTGAGAGGAACACTTTGATTGGTTGCCTCCTGCATATGCCCTGACCTGGGCCCTGACCTGGGCCCTGACCTGGGGAGGAGGCTGCAACCTAGGTACATGTCCTTGGTCAGAATTGAACCCAGATGCTGCAGTCAGCAGACTGAGGCATTATGCACTGAGCCAAACCAGCTAGGGCAGGATATGACATTTCTTAGCCCTCCAGCAGTGGACCTTCATTTTTTTTCTCTAGGAGTGTGGTGGAAAAACCCTAGATCACCTTTAGGGATTCTTATTACCCAAGTTACTAAGAATATTACCAGTGGCATACAGGGAGCTTAGACAATGAGCGTTAAGAAAAGGTTTTTCCTCTGTAGTTCACTCTGATCACCAGCTCAACCCTTGCCCCTCCAATCCCAGCTCCACCCCTGCCCAGGCTTGTAACCTCTGGCCAAGGATGTAGGCCTGGTGGGACCTCCAGACCCCTGAAATCACCAGCTCCAACCCTGCCCAAGCCTGCAGCCTCTGGCCAAAACTGCTGGCCTAGGCAGGGTACCCCCAGACCCCTGCAATCACTGGCTCTGTCCCTGCCCAGGCCTGCAATCTCTGCCTGAGGCTGTAGGCCTGGGCAGAAGACCCTCAAACCCCTCCGATCGCTGGCTTCACAGAGCCCAGACCTCTGCAATCACCAGCTCTGATCCTGACCCCTGCCATCGCCAGCTCTACCCTTGCCCCACTGCAGCCTCTGGCCAAAGCTACAGGCCTGGGCAGGAGACCTCCAGACCCCTACTTTGCCAGTTCCACTGGTGCCCAGACCTCTGTGATCACAGCTCTGCCCTTCCAATCGCTGGTTCTGTGGAGCCCAGGCCCCTGTGATCTCCGGCCTTGCCCCTGCCCAGGCCTGAGGCCTCTAGCCTAGGCCTTATGCCTAAGTAGGGCACCCTCATACCCCTCTGATCACCAGCTCTGCCCCTGCCCCCTCCAATCACTGGCTCCACCCTTGTCCATGCCGGAGGCCTCTGGCGAAGGCCTCTGGTCTGGGCAGGGTACCCCCAGACCCCTCTGATCACCTATTCCACCCCTCGGGTCCCCTGCCTCCTCTGCCACTTGCCTGACTGAGCACTGCCCTCTTGTGGTTATAAGGGCGGCCATCTTTGTGACAGAGTGACACCTAATTTGCATATTACCCTTGCATTAGGTACTCTTGGACTAGGTTTGTCAGGACTTTGAGATGGCTAAGTCCAACACCATCATTTTATCGCCAAGGAGCAGTGAACATTTAACTGATATTTGCAATATCTACAACTGTTTAATGATGAAGCTGGAACTGGATCTAGACCTCTTGAATCCTATGTAGCCCAGTTCTTTGCTCCACAGCCTTGCTTCTCAAAACCTGGTCTAAAGACCTAAAGCATTGGCATCACCAGGGATCTTATAAAAAGTCCAGATCTAAGGCCCCGCCTAGATCTCCTAAATCTGAATCCACATTTCAGTAGATTCTCATAGAATTTGTATGCATGTTAGAGTTTGAGTTTTACTATTCCACATCACGCATTTCTGTTCTGTATGTAGATATCCAAAGCTAAATCCATAAGATATCATCCTTTATAGCCAGAATACAAATACTTTTCCTTTTTCTTTTACATAACCCAGCACCATAAATCTCAATTCTTTTTAACTAAAAAGAACTATTCCTAGGCATGCCAGGGGCTGCTTTTACTCTTTTGAAAAAGAAAGCTTAAAAATCTCAGCCACTTTTTCTATGACAGAAGATGTAACTGAATATAGCCGTGAGTTCAAAATGTAATCAATTTACTTTTAATGACTTAATTTGTTCTTAAGGATAAAGATAACAGTTTATCCCTTAGGTGTGGTTGGCTTTGTAACTCATCCTTGATACCAATCTGATTAATTCTGGACAACTTCTTGTTCCCAATTATTTGTAGGAGGAGAGAACATGCTCTTCATTCTCAGGCGGTGGTCACTTCCCAGAGTGACTTTGTACTGCACAAGCTTTCAGGATATTTCAGTGTTTTTTCATAGAAACTAGTTTGATTTGCACTTAAATCAAACTTTATATTTTCGGGTGATCTCTTTTTTTAATATTATTGTTATCTAAAGTTTTGCATATGTCTTCTTTTTCCCCAACTGACCCCCACCCCCCACTCCTCCAGCCATTCCCACTCCAGGCAGGTCCCCACTGCCCCAGTGCCTGTGTCCATTGGTTATGCTAATACGCATGCATACAAGTTATTTGGTTGCTCTCTAACTCCCCTCCCCTACCATTTGTATCTATTCTTGGTCATTGAATTATGTTGATCATTATATCTCCCATATGAGTAAGATTATGTGATATTTATCTTTGTCCAACTGGCTTATTTCGCTTAGCATAATGCTCTCCAGTTCTATCCATGTTGTTGCAAATGGTAAAAGTTCCTTCTTTTTTATAGCGATGTACTATTCAGGTGATCTTTTTATTCATTCTTCATCCTATGCATAGCAGAGTAACACAATCTTTTGTTCTCTTTTTCATTAACTTGGTCCAATATTTCTTTTCTTTCCTCTTATGACATTTCTTTTACAAACTCTAACCCAGTCAGTTTCTTCCAGTACACCAATACCTGAAAGTAGCCAGGTCTTCATTAGCCCTGAGCTCAGAGGTCATATTTCTATGACACCTCTTCTCAAAGCAGAGCATTTTCTTATTTGTCTTGGTTTTCCAGAACCAAGACAAATGTATACCACTCTTCAAAGACTGAAAAACAAGTGACAAAAATCCCCAAACCAAATGGGCTTAAACAATAAAGTTCATTAATTCACAAAACCAAACAGTCCAGAATATGTTCTGGGGAAGACTTGATTTAGTGGTTTAAACCCACCAAATCACCATGGCCCAGGTGTCTTCTCTTGGCAACATGATGGCCTCAGTGCTCCCAGGCTTCCCATCTTCATATCACACCATTAGGGAGAGAGAGAACATCCTTTGGTTGTTGCCATGGAAGAGAGAGAAAACTGCTTTTAAGAAACCCTGTGGTTTCTTCTTGTTTTTAATTGGTTATGGAGTGCCCAACCCTGAATACTCCTTGGTATTCATGGAGATGACTATGTTGATTGGCTTAAGCTAAGCAAGGACACTCTTAAAATGAGAGGATAGTGGCGGGGCCTATCCGTGCCACCTGGTATATATACCAAAGAGAATATGTGCACTAGAGAAAAATTTTAAAGTTATCCCAAGACAAAGACAGCAAACTGAAGATGTCTGTGTGTTGAGTAAATGATTGAACAATTGAATTCATATTGATTTTATATGCCTTAACACAGAACCAAGTCTTAAAATGCCATCTAAGAATGGTAAAGATTATTTCTTCAATAACTTCTAAGAAGGCAGAGAAGTATCAAAATCTTCTTTTCACTTAAAGCAAAACTACCCATCTTTCTATAAATCTTTAAACAAGTTTATCTTGTCCTCTACACGCAGATGTTCTTTCTCGAGAGGATAATTAACCTCTTTGGGTCTGTTCTGGTCAGAATGTGATGGAATCTTGCCAACCATGGATTTTGCTATTACCCAAAGATTTGAAATTGGTTACAATTCTCAACTCACATTTAACCTCAAGTACCTTTTCATTGTTTGCTTACCTTTCTTCCTCCTCAAAGGCCAAAGGCTAAATACCAATGGAGCACTCTGCCTGTCTTCATTTGGCTGAGACTCCCTGTTGGGTAACTGAAACCCAAAGCTCGCCCAGAGTTAACTCTGGACCTCCATCCTAGTTCTTTGGTCTAGTGGTGCCGCAGTTCAACATGATCGAAAGCAACATCTACTAGAATCCAATAATAATGGCTTGTCAGCCCACATTCGTGGCCTTCCTCTTTGCTGCGTGCTCTGTATTTTAGACAGCTAGTGGTTAAAACCTGCTCTGATTTAGTGTCCAAAATAAATGTCTATCTTTTTCCTTTCTAAAGAAATTACATATTACAACTGAAATATGAAGCTGAGTCCTCTTAAATTATAGAGCAGAATTCTGACGTGGCTCTTTTTTTTTTTAATTTGTTTTCCTTTCTAACTAGCTGCGGTTTCAATGACAGCTGTCATCTACTGTAAATATATTCTTAGTTTGCATAGAAGTGATTTAAATACTCACCTATGAAGTGTCATCCTCTGCTCCACTCTTGGATCAATCCCAGTGAAATATGAAAATGAAATGTTTAAAATTACTGTAGCACAACTAAGACTGTGTTCTGCATGGTAGCGACAACATATTTTGGAAAATTTTAAAGTTATGGAATCGGTCATTTTCTCCAAACACGTTAGGCATTTCACAGGGAATATAAATACAGTTTCCTTAAACAGCTACATTTTTATTTCTTCACTCCTGGTTTAGACCCCATTTACTGGGATATGACTTGCTATTGCCATAAAGGAGAATTGTTGGGTTTACAACTATACTACAGATCATCCTGTGGCCTTAACAGGGTACCCTTTAAAGATGGATTTGGATTCAGATTTCCCTTCTCCAATTGCTTTCTGTGAGGAGGTAGCCTAGATGCCTAGCCTCTCTGACCTCAGTCTCTCTCAGAAATCAGCAAGCTAGTGCAGAAGAGCAGTATCTACAAGCCTGGGACATGGTAGGTACTCAGTGAATGCTAACTGTTGTTGACCCAAAGTCCTCACGTATTCACCTCCAGCCCTTCCCAGATTCAGTGCAGTTAATCTTCATGGAGATAAGGAGTAGGGAAAAGGAAGAGAGACACTCAAAGACATATTTGGTTTTTGTGTAGTAAATGTTTTGAGGACAGCATCTTTAGGGTAGAAAATTAGAAATAATAACTGTGTAATATATCTGCCTGAAAAACATGTCCAAGGTTATATGTCACATCTACATTGCAAGCCTAGACCTGCCACATGTAAATAAAGACACAGAAACATTTATTTTACCTTATTATCTTTAACTGCTTTCATGTTGTAATGGTAGAGTTGAATAATTGCAGCAGAGGCCATTTGGTCTGCAAAACCTCAAATATCTAATATTTGTCTTCTTACAGAAAAAGTTTGCCTACCCCTGGGTTACAACTTCACTTAAGTTTATTAAAAGGGTGTCTGGATGCATTCAATGGGTTGGTGTAAGTTACCTTCAATATCCATTTCAACAGTCTCCTTCTGGTGCCATAGAGATATAATTCTTTGAAGATAGAACCTAAAAGACAAAATATGTTTACTTCCCTTAGACTCATAGTCACATAACATTCTGAGTCCCTCTGAAAGCAGAACTGAAGACAAGCACTTGAGTGCAGGTAGTTTATTTGGGAAGTGATCCTAGGAAACAGCAGGGGGTATTGGAAAGATGGAGATAGGATAGGAGAGAAGGCTGTGTTTTCAAGCTGATCACTGCCCCGGGTGACTGGGCCTCAATCCTGTGTATATCCTTGAAGAGCTGTGTCAGATGCAACTACAATGTTCACCTGAGGAATAGAAGAAAAATGCATCTATCCACCAGCTTCAATCACTCATTGGACAAGCACCCCTTGTACTTTTAACTCCCTCCCATTTCCAGATTTGTGCATGCACCACCACTAAAGGATTTCCATGGATATTCCTCAACTCGGCCACATAGGAGATACAGGCTTAGGAAGTGAGAAGTGCACAGGGCAGCTGTAGTGAGATGCATGAGTTGCTATCCGCTGCTTCAACATGGAAATGAGTTGACTAGCAGTGGCTGGAGCAGAAGGCAAGCTAGGCAGATATGAGGCAGACCACAGCAGGAGTCCAACATGGTACCTGATATTCACTGAGTGCTTAGGCTGTGCAGATCCCTGAGTGAGGAATGCTTTCTGTGCATTCTCGCCCTGACTTCGATACCAGCACAATGAGCTAAGTAGGTTCTTTAACTACTTCTTACAGTTAAAGAAATGAATGAAGGAACTTAAGTTAGAGACATTAAATAGATAAAACTAATAACGGTAGTTTATATTTATCTCCTGATATTTTCATATGCTAGCCAATGCTATAATTCCTTCTCTTAAACTGATTCATTTAATCCCCACACTAAACACTTCAGGTAGGAGATATTACCTGTCTTTGATGCTTAGGACACTGAGGTATAGAGAGGTTAAATAGTTTGCCTAAAGACGTACAGCAAGTAAATGGGAGAGCTTAGTTGGAACTCCAACCCAGGTCTCCCTGACTCCAGAGGTCACACTCTTAAGCATTTCCTTAATCTTCTTTCTAAAATTTCTATAATTGCTTCTTGGCCAAACACATATTTATCATTACACACATTTTCTGATAGAATCTTTGTGAGCATTTTAATGATTCCTACACTATGACTAGGCCAAATGCTCAATCTAGATGAGTCAATAAAAAGGTTGAGAACTTCAACATGTTCATCATTTAATCAGTTATTTTAATCACTTGTTATTGATTAGATGACAGGAAAGTACTGTGCATCCAAACTGAATTATAATCAATAAGTCTGCTGGAGTCTTCACCAAGTCTTGTGGGCATTTAGATTTTCATTACTTAGATCCTAGGGAGTAGAAATACAGCCCAAGTCTGTAAATAGTATTTTAAAGCTCATTAATAGATTTTCAACTGCTTTTCATGGCTCAATGTACCAGGACATTACCTACAATGATAAGGAAAAGGCAGTATCCCAGATGATGTGATAAATGAAGTTTCACAATAGCCTGGGGCTGTGAGAATAGACCTGAATCCATAGTCACAAGTCATGAGTTCAAGGTCTGTCTCTGCCACCCAGGTGGCCCCAGGCAAGTCTTTTAGCCTCTCAAAGTCGGTTGCCTGATTTTCATAATGAGATACAGTATACCTGCCACACTATCCTAAGGTTCAGCGAGGTCACATACTTGAGAACACAGCCTTGAATATGACGTAAATGTAATTGATAGCTGGCAGCATGGAAGTCTATTTCAGCTGGGGCGAGCTGCTGAGCTGCTGTCAAATGTGCCTGGAGGTATCTTTGACTGCAGTGAACTGATTTGTTGCTGTCAAAAATGATGCGCCTACAGTAATAAATTCAAGAGCCTGGACGCACTGAACTTTAACTGCAGGGAACCTGTTAAGACGCTGGATGGTCATAATTAACGCATATTTTAGCAGGACATTGATCATTGATCTTGCTGCTTGAGAACATTAGCATTTGGGGCCAAGGAAATAACTAACAGTATATTTTGAACAAACCCTATTTTTTAAAAAATATATTTTATTGATTTTTTTACAGAGAGGAAGGGAGAGCGATAGAGAATTAGAAACATCGATCAGCTGCCTCCTGCACACCCCCTACTGGGGATGTGCCTGCAACAAAGGTACATGCCCTTGACCGGAATCGAACCTGGGACCTTTCAGTCCACTGAGCCAAATCAGTCAGGGCAAAACCCTCTTTTTTTTTTTTTCAGTCAAATAGGCACATAACTTTGGAACAGTTTTTTAAGTTTTCATAAAAATAAATGGTTCAGTTAAACTAAATTGATGAACAAACGTGATTTTAATAGAGGATAAAACATGTATTGAACTGAGTAATCGTGATTTTTAAAATGTGCTGATCTTTTTTGAAAATATATTTTTATTTCAGAGCAAGAGAGAGAGAAATATCAATGATGAGAGAGAATCATTGATCGGCTGCCTCCTGCACATCCCACACTGGGGACTGAGCCCGAAACCTGGGCATGTTGCCCTGACCGGGAATCAAACCATGATGACCTGGTTCATAGGTTGATGTTCAACCACTGAGCCACGCCGGCTGGACAGAAAAAAAAAGTGCTGATCTTTATTGGGTGTTGAGCACGTACTAGATATTTAGCTAAACCCCTTCTGTTCTTTCTCATCTTGGAGAATCTACCTTCTACTTAAAAAGTTATTCAAAGTCATGTGGGTAGTATTTGTCCTCCTATTTTTTGTGTGTAAATGTGTTATGCTAAATGATTCTAGAACATGAATCTTCTCTGTTTTGGATTCATATTAATCCATGGACTGTGTAGGGGGGACAGTGAGTTGAAACTTGTTTAGAGGTTTACAACAACATGGACAAACCTGGAGGACACTACCCTAAGTGAAATAAACCAGACACAGAAGGACAAACACTACATGATTCCACTTATGTGAGGAATCTAAAATAGTCAAACTTACAGACTTAGAGTGTAGAATGGCAGTTACCAGGGGCTGGGAGAAGGAGGAAATGGAGTTGTTGTAAAGAGGTATAAAGTCTGAGTTATGCAAGATGAATTGGTCTAGAGATCTACTGTATACCGTAGTGCCTAGAGTCAACAATACTGAATTTTGCACTTTCAAACTTTGTTAAAAGGGTAGCGCTCATGTTAAGTGTTCTTGCCGTGAGGAGGAGGGGATCAGAGAGAGGCAGGAGGGTACTTGCCTGGAGAAGGGCAAAGCATGGATCCTACATGAGGACCAGCTGACAGAAGGGTCCAATTTCTTCTCCTTTGCAAGAACCTCCTCTGGAGGCTTAGGCTTTTTTATTCTCTGCCTCTGAAGTTTCAAAGGAAAAGTTTCTCCCTGACAAAGCTGCAGGGCAAAGAAGAGAGGACCTGCTTTTTTTCCACCTCAGAGCAAGTCAGCAGCTGCAAAGAGCCTGAAAGGAAGTGGCAATGGTTAAAATAAACTTTATGTGATGTTCTTGCAGGAACGTACATGCTGACTCTGACATTGCTCCTGATTCTGTTGTCAAACTCTCCTTGTATCTCCCTCAGTCAGTGATTTAATACCTTCTTCCCCTTCTGGGAGCTTTTGCCAGTGCCCTGACTTCCTCTGTATTCCAGTAGGTTTGGAATAGAGGCATCTGGTGATATATTCCTCCAGTGCAATCAGTGCTACCTGCTGGAGTGTCTATAATCACCCCATCTCAAGACACACACACACACACACACACACACACCCCACACTACATACACCACACACACATATCACACTACGCACACCACACACATGCGCACGTGCTACACATACCACACATACACCACACACATACTGTACACACACCACATACACCACACATGCCACATACACATTACACACACTGCACAAGCTACATATACCACACACACACCACATACACACTCACACACACATGCACAATAAAATACAACTGACACATATGACTAGACTCTTACTTATAGCTGTTTTGTTGTTATGAGATCTACCCTCTTAACCAATTTTAAGTGCATAACACAGTGCTGCTGACTATAGGCACTGAGGTGGACAGCAGATCTCTAGAACCTGTTATTCTTGCGTAGTTGAGACTTTATGCCTGTTGACTGGTAACTTCCCACCCCCACCCCTCTCCTGGCAACCACAATTCTACTCTGATTCTATGAGCTTGACTATTTTAATTTTCTTATGTAAGTGGAATCATGCAGTATTTGTCCCTTTATTCCTGGCTGTCTCACTTCACACAGTGTCCTTTGGGTTTATCCATGTCACATATTGCAGAATTTCCTCCTTTTAGAACTATCATATGATCCAGCAATCCTGCTTCTGGGTGTTTATCCAATTGAATTGAAATCAAGAATACAAGAAGAGCCTGGCCAGCATGGCTCAGTGGTTGAGCATCGACCTATGAACCAGGAGGTCATGGTTCAATTCCTTGTCCGGGCACTGATCCGGGCACATACTGGGGTTACAGGCTCAATCCCTAGTGGGGGGTGTGCAAGAGGCAGCCAATCAATGATTCTCATTGTTGATGTTTCTATCTCTATCTCTCTCTCCCTCTCCCTTCCTCTCTCTGACATACTTTTTAAAAATACTTTTAAATAAAGACACACTTTTTTAAAATGAATGCGAAGAGATAGCTACCCTCCCATGTTCATTGCAGCATTAGTCACAATAGCCACGATGTGGAAGCCACCTAAATATCCATCAATGGATGAGTAGATAAAGAAACTGTGGGAAATACACAATAGAATGTTAATCAGCCTTAACATAGTTTTCTTTTATTGGAAAACTTTTGGTTTCCTATTTTGTCATTTTATTTTTAATCTTCCAAAATTTACAAATTGAATATTATACACACACACACACACACACACACACACAAAATATTAGTAATTATACAACCCTGGTCTACATTCCAATATGGTTACAGCCATGAGATCTTAGAAGGGCCTGCCTTTATAGACTGAATTAAGTGTTCTTAATATTCTACAGGCCCCTCCTGGCCCATTTAATGTTACATTGTTGAATGGTCCCTGTAACATGAAAGTTTGATATCTCTTGGTTAATAAAACTCATTTTTACCTCCAGAAATTGTAAGTCCCTATGTCTGAGTGATCAGCCCCCAAAGGAAAAAAAAGTTATATGATCTGCTTATCTCTTTCCAGTGACAAAAGCTTGTTTATATCACCCAGGCTGACTTAGGTCCCTCATGATAAAATATGAGTAACTAGAGTATACTAGAATATAAGTTCCATGAAGACAAAAATGTTTCTGTTTGTTTTCATCACAACTGTATCTGTAGCACATAAAACAGTGCCTACACTTAGGAAATACTCAAGAAACACTACTGAATAACTAAGTGAACTAAATTCGTATGAAAGCTACAGGTCTTCCTTCTAGCTTCTTGAGGTAGAAGAGGGATACCATGCTCATTTAGTGACTGTGATTCCACATGTTGGCTAAAGGATAAAACTAAATGTCTAGACCATTTTAATTCTATAAGAGAGAGTTGGAGGTTAAAGCAATTGGTAATTACGCTGCTTAAGTTCAAATTCCAGTTGACCACCAACAGCTGTGTGACCTTGGACAGATTGCTTATGCTCTCTATGCCTCAATATCTCTATCTCTAAAATGGTATTTACCTCATAGAGTGAGGAGGCTGAATGAGATCATTAATGTAAGTCATTTAGCAGAATACTGCACCCATAGTATGTGCTTGATAAGTATTAGATGTTAATTTTGTTCTTTGAAGCTAATTTTATTTATTTATTTTAAAATATGTTTTCACTGGTTTTTGAGAGAGAGAGAGAGAGAGAGAGAGAGAGAGATTCCATTCATTGACTGCCTCCTTCACACACCCTACTGGGGATGGAGCCCACAATCCAGGCTTGTGCCCTGACTGGGAATTGAACCAGTGACCTCTTGGTGCATGGGTCAAAGCTCAACCAACTGAACTACACCAGCCAGGCTGAAGCTCATTTTAGATAGAGGCTAATAAATCATTTTATCTGGAGCAGAGAATACGTGTAGGGCAGTAGTGGAAGATGCTAGAGCTACTAGAGGGTCCGGAATTCAATCCTAAGGAGTCTAAGTAGTGGGAGTGATACAGCATGCTTACACCGGGAAATGGTGTGATATTCTCCCAACTACGCATTAGAAAAATTCATCTGTTAGTAGCATGGGATGGGCTGGATTAAAGGCAGTTCCGGCCCATGGTCTCTTACAGCTACTGACAAGTACAAATTCCAGGTTTTCTTTCACTTATTTCCTTGTCATACACGTGGAAGTTATTCTTATTTTCTTTAGTTTAGGGGGGGGGGGACGTTGATAGAGTTCTAAAAGATTAATTAGTTCCTGGATTTGTAAATTGGCAAAGCCAGGAGCTTGGGCTTTCTCCCTCCCAGGCAAAACAATCTACATGAGCGCTTCTCAGGATAATGCTCCAATCAAGGACGGAAATTTCGCCCACTCCCTTTGCTTCCTATGGTACTTAAGCCTTTGAAAATAAATGGCCCTTGTGACCAAGAGGTCATCAGGAAAGCTATCCTGGGAGCTCTTCAAAGTCAGCAGTCACAGCGTGTTTATGGCCCAGTGAGAGGAGAAAGCTAAGGAGGACATGCTGTTCAGAGCTGTTTTCAAGCACCGTTCCACTTGGACTCACTCGCTCCATCCATGGGTGGAAAATTCAATTAGTCTCCTGTTTGGGGCTATTTCTCTAGAGCTAATAAACAATATCTTCTAGAATGTTAAAATAATTAAACAGGAGGCATCATATCATTCTTTCCAGCCAAAGACCCAAAGAAGAAAAACCACTTATGAGCGTGCTAAGAGGGAATCTGGTTTTGTAAACAAAAAGGAATCAATTATATTTTACATTCAGATTATTCGCCTGTCATACATGTATATATTATTTACCCTTTTAGCAAATGTGTATGGAGTAGCTACTTTATTCCTGATCCTAGCTCTATAGTGTCGAACAGCACAATGTACCTATCCCCATGGAACATATATACAGTCCCACCCTATATACCATGGACAAGTCAATGCCTAATGCCCTTGAAGTCTATATAGGGTAATAATTAAGAGTGTGAATTCTGGAGTTGCACAAACCTGGGGTGGAATCCTATATTAACTATACAGTCTTGAGAAAATTAACTTCTCTAAGTGACAGCTACTTTATCAGCAAATGGAGAAAGTAATAGAATTGATCACATATCTTGTTTTAAAGATTAAATGAGATAATGCATGTAAAGAGACTACCATCATGTGAAGGACATAGTAAGTGCTCAGTGAATGTTGTATTACATTTATGGCAACATGATGCCTAGCAATAGTTCATTCTAGTAGCAGATTATATCCTTGCTCCCACTTACCTGTTCCTACACAGCAATTGGTACATCTTTTAAACTTAGCAGGCCATAGACAAAAATAATGGGGAGAAACACACACATCTTTTGGAATTAGTAGAAAAGCAATAGGTCCATTCTATAAACTTGGCTTCATCAATATTATCAAACAGCTATCAAAGTATGAGTTAATATATTAAAATGATTAATTGCTTTAATCATTTTCCATTCTTTATTTGGGGTAGGTAGTGCTAATAAAGAAATCCAATAAAATACATAACAGCTACATCAGTTAGATACTCATAATTATTAGAGAAGCAAAAATAAAATTACTTGTCCTAGATAATATTTGTGATTCTCACAATGATGTCAGTGAAAATTTTATTCTTACTGAAAGAAAAAATGAACAGTCTAGAAGCCCTACAATAAGAGAATAATTTAGAGTAACCTTTACAGGTTTCTAAATTATGTTCATGGAATCACTGAAAACATTTTTTATTGTATTCACAAAATCTTCCTTTTTTTCTGGAGATCTATATTTCACCCATTTAATACCAAACTCTATGCATGGGGAAAGAATAGTTTTGGAGTTAGCTAAAGAGTGGCCGCCTCTACTGTATGGTTTTAGAGGCCAAAGCGGTCGCACATATTGTATTTCTTTCTTGCTTACCTAGAATTTCAGTTAATACCTTTAATTACCATTTGAACCTCAAATGCTCATCAGAAAGGTAAATATTTAAGCTGTTATCAAATGCTTACATTCTGACCTGATGAATTTATTAGCATGCTATGTGATTATATGCTCACTGACCATGATTCAGACAGTCCCAAATGCTAAAAATCTCTCTCCTTCCATGCAAAAATAACCGCTTGTTAAAGTTTCATACATAAGCTTATATTTACCCAAATATTTTTCTTTATGTAAATGGGGCCATATTGTATACACTAGATTTTGATGAATTCATTACTAGTATAAAAATACCTATAATAGTCTGTGTTGGGGGGGTCATTCTTTTAACAGCTGCATAGTATCTATGTCTATTTAACCAATCTCTGCAGTGGTTAGTGAACATCTATACTCTTTCTCCACTCCACAATGAATTAACTCTCTTACCTGTCTATTCATTCTCAGGGCCTGACCAAAGCGAGAACTGTGTAAACAGTGGGTCTCTTTTTGGAGACAGAGCAATGTATTAGAAATATAGCTTATAAAACCGTGAGTATCAGCCTCAAAGATCTGAAGGCTTAATGCTTGTAAGGGATTCAGAAAGATTAGATGTTTGTTGATAAGAACTTCATTCTAAATAAGAATTGACTTTTTCTCCAAATAAGCTGATTCTCCTGATCTCAGATGTTGAGACAAGTCAGAATGGAAAGAGGGGTCTCAGAGACCTGAGCAGCTTAAAAATGCTAATGACGCTTATCTTCACCAGAGGGTCTTTGCTGTGGAGTTGAATAAATATGTTGCTAAGAAGAAAAGAAGAACAGGGATTAGTTTTAATTACTGAAATGGTTTGTTGGCAATAACAAACACACTGCTTAAGATACAGCCCTCTAGCGCAGTCAGTGTTGCTCAGTGGTTGCTCATTGATCCATGCACCAAAGGTCGCTGGTTTGATTCCCAGGCAGGGCACATGCCTGGGTTGTGGGCTCAATCCCAGGCAGGAGCCGTGCAGGAGGCAGCCAATTGTTCATGTTTCTCTCTCGTTGTCATTTCTATCCCTCTCTTCTTCACCTTTCTTCTCTCTCTGACTATCAATAAAAACATTTTTTTAAAAATAATGATATAGCCCTCTGTATCACACAGGCAGGTTAAAATAAAAATCATCTATATGCTCAGCCAAAGAAGAAAATTAGTGATTGAAATTTTGGGTCCTGTCAGAGAGACCAGAGTGATGCTTCTGAAGTGTGAGTCCCTAGAGTCCCCTGCTGTGATGCTGGGGACCACAATCACATTGGACACATGGATACCCCAATGCCACAGGGGCTGAATGGTTCTAATTGTTATGCAGTGGCATTAAACTAAGGGAAACCACGTTGGAAAAGAAAGATCATTTATTTTAAGTCATGGGAAATGTCTAATGTCTCTTGGGAATGGAACTACTTAGGAAAACAAATGAAATTAAACATGGTAGCTTTATAATATAAGTTTAATTTATGCCTATAATTTAATTGAGTTGATTAATAGCCAAGTTTGTTCAGTCACTTGGGCACACAACAGCTTCAGTGGCAGCAGGTCAATTTTCCCACATCACCCTCATTCAAAACATGACCTTATTGAGGCTCTCTAAGTCTTCCTTTTACAACTCACCAAATTCATCTGGTGCTATATTTTGTGGATGCAATTAACAGTAGAAAACCCTGATTAAAGCATTATGATTAATTCATGTGGAGTCATTTCCACTTCATCAGTCCTGTTCATTTGAATCCATACTTAATGTCTCTTTTTAGCCACCACTTCTTTACTTAAATAAACAATCAAAATCTCTTCTATGCCAGTAGCAGACAGGGAGAAAACTGGGTACTGGAGGGTTGTTTTTTGATCTATTTGCAGGATCTTTCAGAGCTGGGCACCAATAAGTTTATTTATGCCAAGAACATTTTCAGACTTAAGTCAGATGTCAAATGTGGATTTCAAAGGAACTTCAAGCGGTGCATTTCTCCCTCACTGAAGTATCAAAATGGTATTTGATGTCCAGGATCTTATAAAGCCTTCAATTTCTGTTCAGCAAAGAAGGTCATAATTTTCTGTAGAAACTGAGAAGAAAATGTCTTAATTTCTGTATTCACCTCCCAGGCACTCCTTTCTGAGGAGACTGCTTCCCCACCCCCACCCTGTGCTTCGCCTCGGTTTCTTAATGGTTATTCGGTTCCACAGTTCCTTGGTTTTCTTCACTAAAGTCGTTCTGTACCATGTGGTGCTCTGTATCCCTAATGAAGAAGAGAAGCTTGTCTATTGCATCAAACACTGGGGACTAAGTTGAAAGTGAATCTGATGAGCTGACCTGGAGAGAGAGATAATAAATAGAGCTCACCCACTAACCAACACTTGGGAGTAGGGACATTTCAGCCACACTTCTGCATAGATATTAATCTCTCCCTGACCTTCCCTCCCCAGTGTGCAATGGAGAAAATTAGGTTGGCATGGGTTTGTTCCATTCTTTGAAAATGTGGCATTTTGAGAGGCCAGTAATTGGCAATGCTGTGAAGATTATGCACAGTGAATTTCCAAATGCCCTTCAAAGGGACATTTCTTCAATCAAGAATGTTATGTACACTATCTAAGGGATAGCATTGACAGGTATAGGTAATGATTTGGTGCGCTCAGACATTGGAAAGAGCCACAGCAGAGCATAAACAAGTGTCCCTTGGGCCGACATCAGGGCTGGAAATATAGGTGGGAGAGGTAAGGAAGCAGAACGGTGCCCGTTCTTCCTCCTTAGTTTCCCCATCATTGTTCAAATATTTAACTCTCAGGAAATGCTGAGGTTTGCATTGTTTTGATGTCCTATTTCTGCTTTTCCAGAGAGAGAGAGAGAGAGAGAGAGAGAGAGAGAGAGAGAGAGAGAGAGAGAGAGGTTTAATAAACCAGGGATTGAACCAGAAATAAGAGTGTATTGCTTTGAGCTCACCTCTTCACTTCTCTGCATCCTTCACATATAGCAAATGGGGGAGGAAGGGAACTGTTGGACTAGTTCCTAAGGTTTCTCTCATTTCTAACATTCTCTATAGAAAATTGTTAAAGTTGGTTTGAAATTATAAACTCTACTCTCTGAAATGTTTGAGATGAGACAATGTCATAGCTAGACTTGAGCAAACATTTTAGAAGATATTAAAAAAAGGTCCATGGATATAAGTCAAAAGAGCCCTGCTCTTTAGGAGTTAGGTCAGTGTGGTCAGAGTGCTGCTGAAGAAGCAGTAAATTCAAGGAAAGTTTTCACAAGTATCTTCTGTTCTTATAGGCCAAATATGATGTCATAACTTAAACTGGAGTGCTTGATATATTTTATCTACTTTCTCAGCAGAACAACCACCAAAGGGTGTGTAGTGTGTGTGTGAGAGAGAGAGAGAGAGAGAGAGAGAGAGAGAGAGAGAGAGAGAGAGAGAGAGAGAGAGAGAAACTAAACATTACTGGTTTAATTTTTTTATTTATTTTCATCACATCTTAATCAATCATGAGTCTAAAATTACCCAGTTTCTGTGGCCTGTTTGCTCAAACTTGTCTGACATTTCAGCAATCTTCTCGTGCTCAGTAAAAACATTTACAGTGCTTGCCTTGAGATTGTTGATTAAAAGTATGCAGCCTTGAAAAACTCTCTGCTACATAAACCAATTCTATATGACTGTCTTTTCCCACTGAACAAATATTTTGTTCTGCTTAGTTCCTTTCTTTTTGTATTGTGATCTATTTTATTTCTTCTCATTTTAAGTGTTCAATATGTGCTTGGAAAGAATACATATTGTCAAATATTTGGTACAATAATCCATCACACAAACTTACTATTTTTGCTCTTAAACCTTCAATATCCTTTCTGACTGCTCAGTCTAACAATTACTAAGAGTAAAGTGTATGGAGTTCTTGTTGTAGTCGGGGTAGCTATCATCTTTTTCACTGTTAAGTTCACTGTGGTATCTTCAATATCAATATTGTTTATATCAAAAGCATTGGCGACTCTGGATGACTCTGAATTTCCCTCACCGGCTTGCATAATTTCACTGGTTATAAGCATGTGCTTCAAAGATCCTATCTTAATTCAACAATTTGTGCTCCTTATTCCAAGTGAAATTATCTTCATTTCAGATTGCAGGGTCAGATAAATCCTCTCTGAGGTGACAATTAAATTGAAACCTGAAAAATAGAAGAAATTATTCTGGAAGAGAGTGAAAACGAGATCACTGCAGGGAGAACAAATATTATTCACAGTAATCTCAAGTGGGAAAGTGTAATATTGTGTTCTGTAATAAGAAATATATATTTATAGTTGGTCCTTCTCCCTGTTTTGCTCCCATAATTCTTGGAATTTCATAAGAAGTGACAGTGGTCAGGGTGTCTCTTGTTATGTTAATCAGGTGGCTTCTAGTATTCACTGAAGGTTAGGGGCTGGGTGCCTAGAGACCAACCATGTGATTAGAAATTAGAACTTTTAGCCCTAACCCTTGTCCTCCAGGGATGGGAGAAAAGCTGGCAATTGTATTCACTTATCAAGGACCAAGGAGTTGATGAATCTTGCCTTTGAAATGACGCCTCCATAAAAAACAAAAGGAGAGGATTGTGAGAACTTCAAGGTTGTGAACACATGGTGTGCTCGAGATGGCATGGAAGCTCCCTGCCGGTCTCCATACCATGCTGGGTGTATCTCTTCCAACTGGCTGCTCCTAAGTTACATCTATAATAATAAAATCATAATATGCTAATTAGAGTGGATGACCTTCCATAGGAAGCCAGAGCTTCAAGGAAAGCCAGGTCCCTCATGCCTGCTGGCGGCTGGAGGGAAGCTCAGGTCCCAGGTGCCAGAGGGAAGCCAGTGTCGTCAGCCAGGGGAAGGGAGGTCTACTCTTGCACAGATTTTGTGCATCGGGTCTCTAATCCTATATACTAAAAGGCTAATATGCAAATAAATCCAACAGCAGAACAACCAAACAACCAGTCATTAGGATGTGTGCTGACCACCAGGGGGCACATGCGGAACATGGCAGGCATTGGCTGTGACGGGATGATAGAGCACATGAGCGGGGCACTAGACCAAGGCAGGGTGCCAGTTGCTGTCATCAGGGTGAGCCTGGAAGTTACTGAAAATTCATTGCTCCCATGTGCCACAGTCCCACTCAGCGCTCAATGCCACTGCTAGCACCATCCCAACTTGCCCCTGCTGCTGGCGCTGGAGCTGCAACTCGCACCTGTTGCCAGTGCCTGGCGCCAGCCCCAATCACTCAACACTGTCAGCAGGCGTGAGCAGTGGCTGCCAGCCCAAATCGCCTCTGAGGGCTTCTCCACCTCCCCTTGCTCCTGAGGGGCTATCAGGTCAGCAACTGCTGCTTGCACCCACTGCTGGTGCTGGCCCCAATTACTCCACTATCAGCATGTGGGAGTAGCAGTGTCAGGAGCTGGGCTGCCAGCAGATAGGGGACAGGAGCCATGGTGGGGCCATGCGGGAGCTGAGACCCACCCCTGTGCCCACCGCAGCCTCGCAGCCCACAGTTCATTTCAAGGTGCACAAATTCATGCACTGGGCCCTTAGTTATTTTATAATAAACCAAAAATTGAGTAAGTAAATTGTTTCTCTGAGTTCTAGGAGCTGCTCTAACAATTTCATCCAACCCCAGGAGAGTATGTTTGGAACCTCCATCAATAGCCAAGTGTTTAGAAGCATAGCTGATAACCTGGTGTCTAAAGTGGGGTGTGAGGTGGGAAGGGACAGTTTCTTAGGACTGAGCCCTAGACCTGTGGGGCCTGATGTTATCACCAGACAGATAATGTCAACATTGAGTTAAACTGTAGATACCCAGCTGGTGCTGTGGATCATTGTTTGGTGTGGAAAAAAGACCTATATATTCAGTGACCAGAAATGTCAGAGGTGAAGTGTCCTATGTGAGTAGTAAAGAAGACATGGAAGGTAGAAGACTGAGTTTTTCCAGTTCAGAAAGATATTGTTTAATCAAGCATTTGAAAATATACAAGCTTGAATGAGAGGGAACATGTCATTAGATGAAACTCACAGAGAGTCATAGGTTGGGTCACATAAATCCTTATGATCATTTTTAAGTTTTATCTTATCCATGGCATAGTTTTATGCAGTGAAGTACAAATTTGCTTTGTGGAGAATGAGCTGGAAAAGAGTAAGACTGAGCACAAGGAGGTGGATGAAGCAGGCTATTGAAAGTGTCCCTGTGCTGTCATCAACAAATCAACAAACGACAAGTGCTGGAGAGGATGCGGAGAAAAAGGATCTCTCCTGCACTGCTGGTGGGAATGCAGATTGGTACAGCCACTATGGAGGACAGTATGGAGTTTCCTCAAAAAATTAAAAATGGAACTCCCATTTGACCCTGCGATCCCACTTCTAGGAATATATCCCAAGAAACCAGAAA
>PVJC01009911.1:8901-44963 GCA_004026665.1 Murina feae
TCTCTCTCTCTCTCTCTCTCTCTCTCTCTCTCTCTCTCTCTCTCTCTCTCTCTCTCTCTCTCTCTCTCTCTCTCTTTCTTTCTTTCGAGCGACTACCACAATTAATAAGGTAGTGTTTTCTTTTTGGATTTTTCCAGCGTTGTTTTACATGACTAGGGTACTTTAATAAGTAGAAAAATGTAGTGCAAGGGATTGTATACATTTTTTGGCAGCAGGATTCCCTTTGTAGATATAGAAACTCATTGTGTGCTCAGATTGAAGCAAACTTCTGGGCTTTAAGGAAGGAGTGTGAGACCTGGACCCCCAGCCAAGTGCTTCCTTTGCAGTGCTCCTCCCAACCCTGTATTCGTAAATGTGTTTGACCATTAGTCCACTTGCATGAGGCGAAGGACTCCATGACTCATCCATTCCCTCTTTCACTTGGTGAGCATAAAAAAGAATTGGAGAAAAACAAAATAAAAAAATAGTGGTAAACTTGTCGCTAGTAAGAAATAGATATTGCATATTATTCACATTGTAAAAGAAGAAAGTGAGCCTGTACAAGTCTATATATGCTAAAACAGTGCTCTGTGATCTTAAAACAACCCAGTGATTTTATTACACTTTTTTTTGACAGAAGGTTCAAGTTATTCCAATGGCACAAATTCAAATGTTCTTTACATTTGAATCAAATGTTCATTACAAATTAAGTGTTCTTATAAAAGCAAATAAGCACAGGGATAGAGATGATTACTATTAGGCTTTAATTATTAGAACAATTATAGCCCTGAAATATTGTTAATGCAACTATATATATCACTACACACCATTGAGTTAACCAAATAATTGATAATATTCTAAACTGATAACAATGAAGCTGAATTAATAACTATATTTTAAATTATCAAAAGTAGCAACTCTTAAAAAAATAATGGTAATCTTGTTATTAGTAAGAAATCTTATGGTAATTATTGGCATTATGAATGAAGCTCAGTACCACGGGAGACCTGCTGATAGGAACGCCAACTTCCTTAAAATGGTTGGAGTACAACTACCTATAAAGAGTCGCATGCACAATAAGCAGGAGCTGGGAAACATGGCCAGGCTTGCAAGCCATCTTTACTTTTTAGTGGATACTGAATTAAACTCCTCTGCAAACTCTAATGATGAGCTATTTTTAGTTTATGGATGCCAACATTTAATAACCTCGATAACTCAATGTAAGTTGTTACTAAGTAGCCCGTCCTGCCATGTCATGATTCAAGGCTACAGGACAGCTCATCATTCCCTGCCAGAAGGGAGACCTCTTGCATTTACCAGGCTTTGAAAATCACTGCTGTAAAAAAAGGCAGAGAGATGGGCTGGAAAAATGATTTTCTTTCCTCAGAGGAGCCTCCTTCATTATGTCCTGTTGCTGGAGACAGAAGCTAAACTCACCAGATGGGCTCCCTCCATGGCCAGGCACACATTCCTCTCCCTGCAAACTTGCCTTGATGTGGTGTGACTTCAGAGAAGTAACTGTCGGTGGTGGTGGTGGTGTGAGGGTGGGAGTGGTCATTAGCAGAGTCCTGCAAGGCCCCAGGGGGCATGTCAGCAGGATGGCTTCTGAGTGAGTGTTCCTTCATGGGCTCAGTTCCTTTACTCTTTTGCTTAAAGACCAATTTAAAAGCAGTTCAGCAGTTCTGCTTCTCACCACCCCTGATCCTAACCACAGGAGTTGCCTGTGTGTCTCCTCAGTGTTGGAAAGCCACGTTCCAAAGTGGCCCAGACTCGGTGCATGTGAGCAGTAAATATGGCTGTTTGTCTCCAAGGATGCTTGTCCTTATGTGTGGCCTTAACTTAGGCAGGTTGCATATGAGACCCGTTCTGCATTAGCAGGCTGCGGGGAAAGGAGGAAGCAGGAAGAGGGCAGAGGTGGGTACAGGACAGCCAACTTTCTCTCACAAAAATGAGAGCCAGCAGATCAGCGATGGGGCAGCCAGGGGGCCCAGCAGATGCTGACTTGACTCTTGTTAGCCTTAGTATCTGAGGCAGTTAGGAGCAGGCGTGGGGTTCTGAGACTCTGTGGAATTTCCAGACAGGCTTGTTTTGTGGATATGGACTTACAGAGTCAGCCTTGAGCATATACTCTCTATGGCTGGAAAGATCTCCTTGTCATAGACTCTCATGGCCCATCCCAGTAAAGGCTGATTTCTGTAAAGAAGGCTCCAAGTTACCTCATTTAATTAATGGACGTGCCTTGCCCACTTCCTTAAGAATGTCCATTGGAATCTATGTAGGGATGCTTTTGACTCTGGGTCAAAATAGTTTAGAAACAGTATTTGTTCCTTCTAGGGTGATCAGAGCACACTTAAATCTTTTAGAGACACAGCCTGTTGATTTAAACTGGATCTGGAAGAGTTGAGGAGGAACGGTTGGACTTTCTAGGTCCTGGGGGAATTTCATCAGCTGTTGTAACAGTGATGGAACTATAAGGCAGTGTCTCTCTTCAGATGTTGGTTCACAGATCTCTACAGCCCAGGATTCTAGGGTTTTAAGTATGCATTCCAGGCTACTCTTACATTCATTTAGGTACACTGCTGTGAAGTTTGGTTTTACAGCCTACACAGAGATGGCATTAGGTGGTTGGGGCCAGGATAGAATGTGTGTCTGAAATAACTCTGAGTCCAGGGCTGAGGTATGCTTTGTGAGTCAGAGATAGCAAGGAGTTGAGGACACAGGGGAGAGAGAGAGAGCTCAGATAGGTCAGTGGTGTGTGAAGGTTTGAGTTTGAGGATTTTACAGGCAGTTTCCTTTCCTTAAATGCTCCTTGAAAACTAGTTAGACCCCAAATAACTTCTTACTCAGCACCCTAACCCTAGCCTCCTTTTCAGTAATCCCTTTAAGAGGAAAATGTTTAAAAATATCTTATCTTGGTCTTCAGGTCAGAGATTACCACCTTATTCTAGATAGCAAACTCATTCCTCCAATTTGTGATGTATATATACATTGTCTGGCAGGTACAGGATGGGGGCCCCAATGATTGATTGGGGGATCTGAAATTTTTATGGGAACATAGAGTTTGGAAATGTAAGAGTTGTAATTCAATAAAAAAGATGTATTTTTCAAGGCAAATCCAAGCATCAGGCTTAATGGTGAGATATTGGACTCATTCCCATAAGGTCAAGAACAGCACAAAGCTCTATACTATCCTCACTATGATTTACTTTTGTTTTTGGAGGAGCTAACCAATAAAATTTTATGAGAGAAGGAAAGGTGATATAAAAATCAGAGAGAATGAAGCAAAATTATCATTGTTTGCAGGTAATAAAGTTGTATACTTGGAAAATACAAGAGAATCAACTGCAAAACTGTTGTAAGCAATAAGTGTAACTGGTTAAGAAGGCTGGACACAACATGAATAGAAAAAAATTAATAGCATGTCCACATATATTTCCAATAACCAGTTGGAAACTACATATGAAAAAAATCTAATTTACAATAGGAAAGG
The DNA here is from genome assembly GCA_004026665.1 of Murina feae. Classification (NCBI taxonomy): domain Eukaryota; kingdom Metazoa; phylum Chordata; class Mammalia; order Chiroptera; family Vespertilionidae; genus Murina; species Murina feae. The sequence goes on from PVJC01009911.1 coordinate 12,371, forward strand.
GGACAATAGGAATAAACATTACAAGGAATATGCAAGAACTATATGAGGAAATTGTTACATGTTTCTAAGAACATGGTAAAAAGTAAACTTATGTTCTTGAATAAAAAGACTCAACATTATCAAGATGCTGATCTCACTATGCTAATTTGTTAATTTTAAGTGATTGCAATAAATAAAGTAATGGGATTTTTAAAAACATAGTTGAGTCAGTTTTAAAATTCATATGGCAAAATAAAAGAGTATAGGTAAATTCTGTAAAGGGATAATAATTGGAAAGAGGAGAAAGTTTTCTACCTATTATACTCCTGGGGAGGGGTAGACAGATCTATGAATGGAATGGGAGAACCAGGAAGAGATCCAAATATAGGCAAAAAATATTTTACAATAAAGGTGGCATTTCTTATCAGTGAGGGAAATATATGTTAATGAAATAAATATTGAGTTTATTCAGTGAGTCCCACATAGGAAGAAAATAAAAAAAATAAAGTTGGATTCTAATCTAATTCTTTACCCCCCCAAAATCTAAATACTTTAAAAGTATTAAAACTTAAAAACTCATAAAAATACTAGAGAAAAAGATAGGATAAACTTTAAAACATTTTGTGTATATATGGAGGGTGCTTATAACCCAGAAGAATTAAAATAGATTATTAATTTGATAGCTGCAAAAGTTATTTTGCATGTTAAGATAAAATAATCAATAGGGAAAAAACAGAAATGAGCTAATTTCTTTAATAGTAAAGAAATCCTACTAATAAATAAGAAAGAACCAACAAATCAAAAGACACATGGATAAGCACATAACCAGAGACTTTCCAGAAGGATATAAAAGACTTTTCAAAATAGGAAAATATACTTGATCTACTGTTAATGGGAGAAATAAAATGTAAAAGTACAACGGGAGCCTGGTGGGTGTGCTCCCATTTAGGATCCACCCAGGAACCAAGAGGTCACCAGTTTGATCCTCAGTCCGGGCACATGCCTGGGTTGGGGGCCCAGTCCCCAGTAGGGGGCATGCAATATGGAGGTGATCAATGATGTTTCTCTCTCATTGATGTTTCTATCTCTCTATCTCTCTCCTCCTCTCTCTAAAAATCAATAAAAAACATATTTTACAAAGACACTTAAGGATCCAAAGAAATGAAATGCAAACAGATAGTGAAGTTCTGAGGAAGCAGCCACTCTCATTTATTTTGGGTATAAAAATTGATATATTCTCTATGGAAGGCAACTTGGCAGTTCCAATTTTTAATGTGTATACCTCTGAGCCAGCAGTTCCATCACTATGAATTCACGATAGGGATATACAGTAGTCCTCTCTTATCTGCAGTTTCACTTTCCACAGTTTCCGTTACCCATGGACAACTGCAGTCTGAAAATATTAAATAGAAACTTCCAGAAATAAACATTTCATAAGTTTTAAATCATCTCTTTGTATACTCTCCCTACCCGATAAAGAGAGAGGGAGGGAAGCAAAGAGGGAAGAGAAAGAGAGAATCCATATTCACACAACTTTCATTATGGTAAATTGTTATAATATATTATTAGTTATTGTTGTTAATCTCTTACCATCTGATTTATAAATTAAAATTTGTCATAGGTATGTATAGGAAAAAAATGTATAGAGAGTTCAGTACTATCTTCAGTTTCAGGCATTCACTTGGGGTCTTACAACATATTTCCTGAAGATAAGGAGAGACTACTTGCATCTGAACAGAATGAAGAAATGCAAGGTTATTCTACACGATATTGTTATATAATAGTAACTAAAGTCCCAGTGCATGAAATTTGTGCACAGGCGAGGGGTTCCCTCGGGCCGGCCTGCACCCTCTCTGATCCAGGACATCCCTCTTGCAATCTGGGACTGCTGGCTCCTAACTGCTCACCTGACTGCCTGCCTGATGCCCCTAACTGCTCCCCTGCCTGCCTGATTACACCTAACTGCCTCTGCCTGCTGGCCTGATCTCCCCTAACTGCCCTCCCCTTTTGGCCTGGTTGCCCCTAATCACCCTCCCCTGCCAGCCTGGTCTCCGCTAACTGCCTCTTCCTCAGCCCCTGCCACCAAGGCTTTTTCTGGAGGGGCATCTGATCTAATTAGCATATTATCCTTTTATTAGTATAGATTAGAGGCCTGGTGCACAAAAATTTGTGCACTTGGGGAGGGTAGTGTCCCTCAGCCAAGCCCGGCCTGTACCCTCTTGCAATCTGTGACCCCTCGGGGAATGTCCACCTGATGGCTTAGGCCTGCTCCCCAGAGGATCAGGCCTAAGCTGGCAGTCAGACATCCCTCTGGCAGCCCAGGAGCCCTTGAGGGATGTCCATTTGCCAGTGGGGAATAGGCCTAAGCTTCAGTCGGATATCCTTAACACTGCTGAAGAGGCAGGAGAGTCTCCCACCATCACCGCTGTGTTGGCAGCTGGCAGCCTGGCTTGTGGTTGAGCAGAGCTCCTCCTATGGGAGCACATTGACCACCAGGGGGCAGCTCCTGCATTGAACGTCTGCCCCCTGGTGGTCAATGTGTGTCATAGTGACTAGTTATTTTCAGTCGTTCTGCTGTTAGGGTCAATTTGCATATTACCATTTTATTATATAGGATAGAGGCCTGGTGCATGGGTGAGGGCTGACTGGTTTGCCCTGAAGGGTGTCCCGGATCAGGGTGGGGGGGTCCCACTGATGTGCCTGGCCAGCCTGGGTGAGGGGTTGATGGCTGTTTGCAGGCTGGCCACAGCCCCTTCAGGGTGGGTGTCCCTACTGGTGTGTCTGGCCAGTCTGGGTGAGGGGCTGATGACTGCTTGCAGGTAGGCCACAGCCCCTTAAGGGTGGGGGTCCCTGCTGGGGTGCCTGGCCAGCCTGGGTGGGTAAGGGGCTGATGGCTATTTGCAGACTGGCCACAGCCCCTTCAAGGTAGGAGTCCCTGCTAGGGTGCCTGGCCAGCCTGGGTGAGGGGCTGATGACTGTTTGCAGGCTGGCCAAGGCCCCCAGTGACCCAAGCTCCCAGCGAGGCTGGCTGGAAGCAGGTATCTGGGGTTTATTTATCTTCTATCATTGAAACTTTGTTGCCTTGAGTGGAGGCTATAGCCAGCTTAGGCAGGTGGGAAGCTTGGCTTCCTCCATCACTGGGGCAACCAAGCCTCCTGCTTGCTCCAGCTCCTTATCTGCCAGCTGCCATCTTGGCTGGGTTAATTTGCATATAGCCATTCTGATTGGATGGTGGGTGTGGCTTAGTGAGTGACACCAATTTGCATGTTTCTCTTTTATTAGATTAGATAATGAATGCAAAGATTTGAAAAAAAAAACATTCTAAATTTTATCAATAGGAGTTGGTTGAATACATATGGAATAATCATAAAATATAATAAAATACTTACTTAAAAACACCAATGCTGTTTTATAGGTGTTGAGATGAAATGATCTCAAAGATACACCGTCATAAATAAAAAAGCTACAGTATGATATGCTATCAGTCTACTGTCTGTGTGTGTGTACATGTGCACACTTTAAGGTCTGAACCAACAGATCTCAAACATTTTGGTCTCAGGAGGCCTTTACATTCTTAAAAATTATCAAGGACCCCAATCAAGGAGTGCCTAAGAAAACTCCAGAAACCTCAACCACACATTTCATTAGTGTCAAAGTGATGATATCATCATCACATGTCCTACAGCCTTTGGAAAATGCTATTGCACACTTGTGAGAGAACAAAAGTGAAGCAAATGAATAATGTCCTCAGTGTTATTATAAGAATAGTTTTGACCTTATGCACTCTCTGAAAGGGTCTTGAGGATCCCCAGGGTCCTGTTGATCTACTTATAGGTGATTGTATGTGCATACAAGAGTTCTGTGTGAATATCCCAGAATGGGTAACCATTATTGCCGCTGGAGAAAGAAACTGGGAGGACCAGGGAACTCAAGTGGGAGAAAGATACATATTCACTGCTTAACCTTTTGGAACTTTTCAATTCTATGCATGTGTTAGGGGTTACATTTTTTACAAAGAAACTTAAGGATCTAAAGAAATGAAATGCAAACAGATTTATGAGCTATAGAATTAATCAGAGTCATGTACTAAGATCGATGTGCATGAATATTTGTCACAGAATTATTTATAGCAGCAAAGACTCAGAAGCAACCCACATATCCAAAAATAGAGATTGGTTAAACAAATCATGGTACATCTATACATTGTAATTCTGCGCAGTCATTAGAAATCATAAATCTCTAGAATGTGAGATGGGAAAATGCTCACAAACTAATGTCAAGTTAAAAAATATAGCAGGATATAACTTTGCATGAACCAAATTGTACTAATTTAAAACAATACTGGAAGGAAATATACCAGAATTTTGAGTTATTATTTTTGGGTAGTGAGATTATGGGTTATTTAAACTTCCATATAAATATATTTCTGAATATTCCAAGTTTCCTAGAATTAATATGTATCACTTTTATAATCAGGAAGAAAAAAAGCCATAAAAGAAACAAGATGGGAAGGATTCATTCCCAGGGCTGTGAGGGATGTGTAGCTTCTGTTGCAGGTGCTGGAACAGTGAAGTGCTTTTGAGAGGTATCCTGCCCCTGGCTGCTGAGACTGAGGGCTGCATGTGGCCTGTAGTGATGGACACTACCTTGGGGATGTTTGGGCATAGGCAGCACCTGTTGTGGTGGATTGGCCTGCTATGCATGGCTTGGATAAGGATGCAGGTAAAGGGGAGATCGAGGAAACTTGTGAATTGAAAGGGAATGGTGGTGTATTCATTATCTGTTACTACACAATAAATTAACCCCAAAATTAGCAACCTAAAATATCAATAAACATTGTCATCTCACAGATTATATGAATCAAGAATTTGACTTAGTTAAGTGGTTCAGGCTCAGTGTCCCTTATGAGGTTACTGTGAAGATATCAGCTGAGGTTATAGACATCTGAAGGCTTGACTGGGGCTGGAGGATCTACTTCCAAGATAACTTGCTTACCTGCCTGGCAAGTGGGGACTGGTTATTGGCAGGAACCCTTTATTCCTTGCCACATGGACCTCTCCAGAGGGCTTATTGAGTATCTTTATAACATGGCAGTTGGCTTCCCTTAGAGAAAATGATCCAAGAAAGCTACATGTCTTATATGACTACACTTACAGGTCATACAAGTCATACATTATCATTTCCACATGTACTACTGGTGACACTGGTATATGTGGAAGGGCAAAGCACCAGGGTGTACATACAAGGAGATGGGGCCATCTTTGAGACTGGTTACTACTGGTGGATGCTTGGTGTTCAAAGCAATGAGCAAGGCTCCAGAGGTTGGGGATGTCCTATGGCCAGACATCCTGGACTGGTGGTGGGCTTGAGGGTCTCTCTATTTTGTAAAGTGTGACCTGACTTTCTGGGCTGTACTGAGGCTCTTAGCCACCAAGATCCATTAGGTGGGGATTGGGAGTTAGGAAGGGGAAAGATGTAAAGACAAAGCTTTTTCTGTTGGGAACTAGGTAGCCCTCCTTGTTTATAGGACTGCTGTCATATGCTGGGTGTTCAAGTATTGGTCCCAGATGGTATAACCTTGCATGCTGAACGATTTGAATCAGCATGATGTAACTTTATTTCTCATAAATCCTTGAAATATCTGCAAAATATGAACATTACAGCATCCAAATTGCCTCCTATGTGGAAACCTTCTATGCACAGAGATCATATCAGACTACATATCCAGATTTATGGCTTTGAACATATGGTCCTTATGGACGTAGGTTTCTCCAGTGCTGGCCAATCCACTTGGGTTCTCAGTTCTCAGTCAGCACAGAAGTGAAAGCAGAGGACTCTCAAACTTGGTTTGTCTTATGGGACAAACCAAACCAGCCCTGGATGGCAAGCTGAGCAGTGCTGGGCTCAGATACTCCTAAGATTAGAGAACAGTGTCTAGGTAGGACTTCTGCAGGGTGTCATTGCCATGAAGGACCAGTGATAGGGAAAGGGCAAGTTCTCAGCTTGTCTTAGTTTGATTTGCCAGGAGCAAAGTTTATTCCCAAAGTGAGGCATTCATATGTAAGGTCAAAGATCTGATTGAAACCATCAGTCCTCAGGGAAGAGGGCATTCTTGTACCCCACTGTTATTATGACTCAGATACTAGTTTCACATAGTCTCTTTGATTCTTAGTTCAAATTTTGGACAGGGATGCTGATGGGCTCAATCTAGTGTAGGGATTGGTCTCTCTAGAGTTATGTAAGTGTTCGACTCTGGTCTAATCAGCCATGGCTGTGTGCCCTGTGTCCCATGGTAATTAGTGATGCTCCCTCTTGACTGTGGACACAATTAGGAGAAGGCAGAAAGGAGAGATGGGAATCTTTAATTTACATCCCCGAGAAAGAGAACTAGAAATTAGTATATATGCACGTAGGCTTACAATGAATTGTGGCCCAGGAAAGCCAGTCTGTGGAGAAGAGACTTCAGAGAAAGGGTAATGTCTGGAGAGAGGGTGGTGTAAAAACAAGGCTAAGCCCAGCCCTTAAAAATAGCAATTATTGAAACAGGATTCAGAGTAAGAGGATGTTTAGTATGCGAGTCAACTGATGCCAAGCCTTCGGATCTTAATTCTTCCTAAGTAGAACCAAGATTGGTGCCTGAACGAGGTAGGGCTCAATCAAGGGAATGCAGTCAGCTCTGGATCTGGAGAAGAAAGGAAGGCAGGATTAGAAGACTAGGCAGGACACATGTATGTAAAATGATGGATCAGATCAGACTGGCTAGTGGGAACTGTCTGTTATTTGATCATTAAGACAACTGGAGCAGGTCAGTTAGATGTAATCCATTGCTTAGAGATTGATTTGCCTATAGCCAATCTGATTCATCATATAGACATGACTAGGCTCTGAGATACCAAAGCCTTCTCCTTGACGCCAGTAAAAGTCACAGGCCAGTGCACTAATCTGTATTGGCTGAACGTTAGAAAGAACTAAATGGAATGGATATTATGTGTTGGTTTGGAGCTCTTTAGAAGGCTTTTCAAGAAGACTATATTGATAAACAAATCATCCCAAAAGTTTACTTCAATCTTCCTCAGCCAAAAAGGATATTTGAAAAGAAAGAAAAATATTAGGATAGTAGCAGGTGATAAGATCAACAGGTGCTAGTTACAGTAATAGCTCATGCTCTTTTTTCCCCAATGTACCTGCTTCGGCAAACCCAGGCATTGCTGTGAAACACACAGTAGTTTAATATTTGCTTTGATCTCTCTCCTTTCTTCTCTTTTCAGTAAATGTGAGATTATTATGGTTTCCAGGAGATAGCTGTCACTCTCTGGTGTTTGAGGAAGGCATTTTCTGTGTCTGTGTGGCCTCATATAACACATGGGGAGGGTGAAAATGGACTGAGCTCTTTCATTGTTTTCATGATGACATATGCACTGATTGAGAGACTGTGGTATCTGGTGGTGGCTGGGCTTCCCAGTTGGCTGTCGATCCCAGGGGAATTAAGGTCATTTTCGTCTGGCTGACTCCAGTCTTCTAGAACCCTCCTGGTTTAAGTCATCTAATCCAACACTTGCATGTTTTCTCCTTTGGGAATCAATAAAGCTGTTGCTAGATATTTCTGTCTACCTTGTGGACTCCCTCATGAAAGGTTAGGACCATATGAATATGTACAGCCAGAGTTGTGAATGGAAATAACACGTGCCATTTCCAGGCTGGAGTATTTAATGGGTGCCATACCCTCTGAGTTCACAATAGTGACTGATCCATCAGCTTAGGTTCCTAGATGATGGTTATAGTCCTCTGCCCACCTGAAATGGGCATGGACTATCACAAAATATATTTCATTGTTTTTAAGTTACTGAAATTTGGGTTTTGTTTGTTTATTATTGTAACATTACCTGGATATCTTTACTGATATACTTTCTTTTTTTCTTTTTTTTAATTTTATTTATTTATTTTTTATTTCATTGCTTAAAGTATTACAACAAGTGATAGATAAGTATTACAACAGATGATAGATAGATCTCCATTTTTATTATAGGATTCAAATTTTATCATTAATTATTTTGCAAAACCATTAACAGTTATCTGTAGAAAGAAAAAAACACCCATAATTCTGCCACCCCAAGAAGTCTATTTTTAAATGTTTTCCTACAATTTATTTTTTATATTTGTAATTTTTGCTTACTTGTAGCTAGGCAATAACCATTTGTATGCCATAAATGTCTATAGACATAAGTGGTGAACCTTTTTTCAACTAAATTCAAAATATCATGTTAACTGGTTATTCAGTTTTGTATACTGGGTTATTTACTTTTATCAAGGCCTCATGATAGTAGGAGTCTTACTGTTTTATTCACGACAGCATCTCTCATTAGCACCTCATGCAAAGCCAAGCTCACAGTAGGTATCTAATAAATAATGGGTGAATTCACAACTATAACTACTTTCTTTTTAGCATGATGATTATTAGAAGATGTCTTATGCTTGACTGGTCAGCAATTGCAGGCTATAGATTCAGAGCTCAGGCTTGTCTAATGGCAGACTTATTATTTTTTAAAATAAATCTTTGTTTAGTTTTCCCTCTGCCCAGCATTAAATCCAGGCTCTTTTCCTGGTTCTCATGGAAGTTATAATCTCCTTCTAGAACCTGTCAACTCTGGTCTCCAGTCTTGGATGAGGTTTTTGACCACTTGGAGAATCTCACAGTTGGGCATATGTCTTAAAGTCTGTACCTGGTCCTTTTTGAAAAAAAAAAAAAAAAGTTTTTATTGACTTCAGAGAGATGAAAAGAGGAGAGAGAGAAACATTGATCTGTTGCCTCCTGCATGCCCTCTACTGGGGATTGAGCCTGCAGGCCAGGCATGTGCCCTAACTGGGAATCAAACTCACTATATCCTGGTGCATGGGACAATATAAAACTAACTGAGCCACACAGGCTGGGCCCTGGTCCTTCTTTTAATTTGATACATGAGCCTAGAAAAATCAAGGGTTTTCCCAATCATAGAGCCTCTGAGAAGCAAGATTGTGATTAAAATCCAGTTTCCTGAACACAAATCCATAGTTCATTTGAATATTTCTTCTGAGTCCCAATTCCTCCTCTTGGCTCAGGGTAAGCTACTCAGGTTGTGGGTTTCCAAACATCTTAGCAGTAAATATATTTTAACTAGAGGCCCAGTGCATGAAAATTCATGCACTGGTGGAGGGGGGTCTCTCAGCCTGGCCTGCCCCCTCTCACAGTCCAGGAGCCCTCAGGGACAGGAGGCCACACAGCAATCAGGGGAAGGCAATGCTCCCATCACACTTCTGCTGCTGCCACTGCCAGCAGTGCAAGCCTTGGCCAGTCCTGGTTACCTGAGCCTTGGGCGGCTGGGAGGCTAAGGGGACTGGGCTCTGCCATCTTGTGGCTGTGGGCGCTACCATCTTTGAGGGCTTGGCAGTCAATTCACATATTCCCTCCTTATTGGTTGTGGACACTGCCATCTTTGTGATGGCATGAGGGTCAATTAGCATATTCCCTCTTTATTAGATAGGATGTCTAGCTTTAGTTCAACTTACTGGTCTTTCTCTTGCCTTTTTTTTTTTTTTATCTTTCTCTTCCTGCCTCTTTTTTTCTTTCTCTTCTTTCTCTTTTCCTTTTTTTTTCTTGACATAAACCACATATATTAAAGTGTAAAATTTGGTAAATTTTTGGACATATATATACTTGTGAAGTATCACCACAATTAAGATAATGAACATGTCCAATACCCTGAAGAGTTTCCTTGTGCTCTTTTACATGAAATCCTCCCTCCTTCCTCTCCTTCTCCTCCTACCCCCTAACCAACCACTGATCTGCTTTCTGTCATTACAGATTAGCTTTCATTTTTCTAGTTTACATGAATCGAATAATATAACATGTACTCTTTTTTGGTATGGTTTCTCCCACTCAGAATAATTATTTTGAGATTCATCCATCCTGTTGCATCCATCACTAGTTCATTCCTTTTTCATTGTTCTGTAGTATTCCATTGTACATATGTACATGATTGTTTATCTACTCACCTGTGATAGTCTTTTGGATTGTTTCCTGTTTTGGCTATTATAAATAAAGCTGCTATGAATATTTATACACTAGGGTCCCAGTGCACAAATTTGTGCATGTTGAAAGGAACTGTGTGCCACGAGACTTCAGTAGGCACAGGGGCGAGTCTCAGCCCATCCTCTGTGCCCCTGCCTGGCCCCTCCTGCCGTGGCCCCCAGTCCCCTGTCTGCCAGCAGCTGTATTCCCACTTTGGTGAGAGCTTTTATAGAAAATGGGTACTGGCTTCTATCAAATGCTTTTTCTATATCTATTCATATGATCATGTGATTTTTATTTTTCATTTTGTTTATGTGATGTAGATGCAACATATTCCTTGATTTGTGAATATTGTACCAACCTTGCATCCCTAGAATAAATCCCACTTGGTTATGGTGTATGATCTTTATAATGAATTGCTGGATCCGATTTTCTAATATTTTGTAGAGGATTTTAGTGTCTGTATTCATCAGGGATATTTGTCTATAAAATTCTTTTTTTAGTGTTTTTACCTGGTTTTAGAATTAGGATAATGCTGTCCTTGTATAAAGAGCTTAGAAGTCTTCCCTCCTCTTGAATTTTTTGGAATAGTTTGAGAAGGATAGGTGTTAGATGTTCTTTGAATATTCTTCCTGATTGAATTTTTGAAGATTGTGTGTTTCTAGGAATTTGTCCATTTTGCTTAGGTTGCCCAATTTGTTGGCATGTAGTTCAAGAGTATTTTCTTACTATCCCTTGTATTTATGTGATATCAGTTGTTACTTATTCTCTTTCATTTCTGAGTTTATTTATTTGGGTCCTCTTCATTTCTTGATGATTCTGGCTAAAAATTCATCAATCTTGTTTTCTTGGTTTTATTGATTTTTTGCATTGTTGTTTTAGTCTCTGTCATTTATTTCTACTCTTACCGTTATTATTTCCTCCCTTCTGCATACTCTTTGTTGTTTTTCTAGTTCTTTTAGTATAGGGTTAGATTGAGATTTTTCTTGCTTCTTGAAGTAGACCTTTAATGCTATGGATTTCCATCTCAGGACTGTTTTTGCTGTGTCCCATAGGTTTGGGGTTGTTGGGTGTTCATTTTCATTTGTTTTCAGGTAATTGTTGGTTTCTTCCTTGACTCATTTGAGAGCATCTAATGCTTAGTCAGCTCTCCAGGTTTAACAAATCTTGTTACCTATGTAATCTTATTATTGGGAAGTTACCCTCTCTGAACTTTGATTTGTGGTCTGTAAAATAAAGATATTATTACTTATACTCTTAGTGTTACTATCAATATTAAATGAGATAATACATGATAATTTTGAAATATGCTGATTCATAATAAGTGTATAAAACCTGTTAGCTAACACTTTTTTCCACACTTTTAATCTTTTGATCTCTATTTCCTCCACTATCTCATCTCCCATCTTCTAGATGGCAATGATATAGGATAGAACTCTCAAAATTATAGCTATCAACAGGAGAAAAACACCTAATTTGTTCTAGCAGGATGTGTAAATTTTGGAGGAAAAGAATCACTGGTTTGAATTCCAACTCTGTTATTTACTTGTTTGGCCTTGAGCAGATTATTTTGCCTCTCTGAGCCTTAACTGTTTTGTTGCTGTAATGGAAATAATAATATATATCTCCCCCCCAAAGCTTCTCTCTCTCTCTCTCTCTCGCTCTCGCTCTCGCTCTCGCTCTCGCTCTCTCTTTTACTGGTGCATATGTATAATGTCAGATAGAATCTATTAATGATCATTCCTGTCTCTCTTTTAAAATGAATGAAAAGGGAACATTTTTTGAGATTTGATGTGATTTAATCCACAGGAAGAAGCACTTGTATTTTCTTGGGAGAAATTTGAGAGAATTTAGAAAAGTATGAGAATTAATTAAGACCCCTGTGTTTACTAGGTGTAAAGGCAATGAATGGTCCAGCCCCTGACATTATCCCAGAGAATGTAAAAGCCATCATGGCTCATCTGAAGTTTCCAGTCTCTGCAGCCCTCTAGTGGCCATTGATTATAGCAGACAATTCATAGTTATTGACAAATTACTGAGCCAATTTAACTTAGGACAAGAATTATACAGAAAATAAGGGTTGGAATGGGGAGTGAAAAGGGCCTAAATTTTAATCTTTATGATGTTTTAAATGGAAAATTATTCTTTCATCAGTGTGCATGCCAACAAAATCTGATGAAAATTTAAATCTACTAGTATATTTTCACATACCAGGAAAGTAAGAACCTCAATATCCTTTCCTTTCTCTTCTCTTTCTCTTCTACCTGCCATGCCTTCCTCCACCTATGTAGGAGCATAATTTCTTTTCCTTAGAGCAAATCAATCTTTGCCCTTAAACTTGTAGAGTCAGTGTACCCAGTTTGGGTTCCAGGGAGAGGCCTGTTGCCTATCAAATCAAGAGAGTTGCCAAACATAGAGCAGAAAGCAAGTCATCCCTAGGGGGAAAAATATATTTAGTCTTTCAGCTGCCAAAGGCAATACCACAATGCTGTAAAGAGCGCAGCCTGGGAGAACAGGGGCCCTGCTTGGCCACCACTTCCTGTGGGCCAGTGAGCAAGTTACTACAGTCTTTTGCAGCTCATTGAGGGAGATTCAATTCTACTCTGTGCTCCGATTCCACTAGGAAACGCCTCTGCTACATGTTGGGCTGTGTGCTCCTCACGGGAGGATCTTGCCTTATTTTTAACTCCCACAGTTAGCAAAAGGCCTGACAATGAACCTTTGAGAAGAAGGAACAGAGGAATTTATGTGAACCAAAGATTGTTGTTTTGTCTCTGGCTCTAGTGAACCATTTGTTGTAAACACAGCCAATATCTGAGTTCTGTGTTGGCAGCTGGGAGAGAGATGAAAGGAAGGAGACCAGAGGTGCAGTCCTTATGTTGCAGGTGAATAACAAAAGGTCTGCGGTTCTGGACTCTCAAGCCTGACAGCAAGAGTATCAGATCATCATTCCTTCCAGTTAAGTCACCCCTAGATCTTCTTGGCCTGTTTCTTAAAGGAGTGGGGTCTGGCAGAGCGGTAGTTAAGAGCACATGAGTAAGGGCTTGGGAAGTATGTATAATGATGTGATCCAAGGAAAATCAATTAAGATTTCTAGGACTCAGTCTCTAACCTCGTCTCCAAAACTGGGATTTAAAATATTTACCTTGCGGGAACTGAAGGAGGTGACGCATGTCAGCACTATTCTGAGTGGGTGGGGCAGGTGGGGAAGGGGAACTGGCAGGTCTGAAAAGTATTTATTGTAGCTGAAGAAATCTGGGAGATCACTACCACTCTCACCTACAACCCTGCCAACTCTCCCTGTGTGAATGGCGGCCCATCACAAGGTTCCCAAGAATACATTCAAATAATAGAAGGGTCAGAGAAGAGTCTCTCAGGCTCTTAATCCAAGCTGTCCTGGCATTTGGCTATATCGCCCTAGCTCTTCTTCCTCTCCTTCCCAACCCTGCCCTCCAGTTTTATTCCAATACCTGATTTTCCGAAGTCAGACCCGTTTAATCTCTTAAAATGCACAATTAGAGAGAGTGCCTGATTACAAATGCCTCTTCCATCCTCCCATTTATCTAAAACAAGCTCCTGTTCACACAGCAGAGAAATAGGGAAAGGAATCTGGAGGAGGGGGAAAGGAGAGCAGAGAGCGGTGGAGGGAGGGTGGGGCGAGCTTTGTGCTTTTCTCAATGAATGCCCAGGCCTCTGCAGATTTGCATAAGAGCCGACATCGCCACGCCATTGGTTGGCGGATGCGAGCAGGACGGGGCAGGCCTGCGTAGGTCTGGCCCGGCGGGGAGTAAGCTTCTGAGTCCCGCCCCCTCCGCGTCCCGCCCCCTCCCGGGCGCGCTCTCGGCTCTGCCAGCTAGATGTGAGTGGCAGGCGCCCAGGCAGATGCGATCCAGCGGCTCCAGGGCAGTAGCAGCTGACACCTCCCAGCACCGCCGCCGCTGTCCGGAGGGTCGCACGTTCCAGCCGCCCTCCGGCCAGCCTATCTGAAGCTGCGGAGGCTGCCGACGGGTGAGAACGGGGCAGCAAGATTTCAGGCTCTCCTGCCCTGACTGCTTTCATCCTGCTGCTGCCGCTGGGGTGCTTTGGTAGTGCCTGGGAACTCTGAGAAGAGACGCGGGAGGAGAGCAAGGATGCTGCTTCAAACTTGCGCTGTGGAGGCTTGAGCCTCCGCTTCACAGCCTAGAAGTTTAGCGAGCAGTGCAACCCCAAGACTTCCTGCTCCGGAGGGTCACGGGAGGCTGCACGAGAAAGCAGTCTCCGCCATCGCCACCCCTTCCTCCCCTTCCTTCAAGGGGCGAGAGGCTCAGAGGAGCCCAAAGGTGTGCAGCAGCCGCCCAGAACAGCAGACTACAGCTCAGAGCCACTGTATCCAGCTGGAAAGTTGAGTTTTGGAGGCCAGTCGAGAGCGGACAGGCCACAGATCAGGCCATGGGAGGCAGGAGAGGACAGTACCCAATTGCCACCTACCTTCAACCATAGTAGTTTCTCTCCTTCCAGAGGGCAGCGAGCTACAGACTGGGGGGCGCGGGGACGCGTCACAAAAGAGGCACAGGGTCTCAGCTGCTAAGCCCAGCGCACTTCAGGGTTTCTTGACACGTCCCTGAGCTTTCAGCCCCGTTTTATTGAGACTCCAGCTGGCCTCCTTGCAGTTGGATGAAAGCGAGAGAACTGAGTCCGCGCATAATTCCATAGAAATCAGGTGGAAGGAGCCTTCAGGACCAAGGACTGTTTGGATCCCCTTCTCAGTTGGGAAGAGAAGGGCGAGGCTGGATTCCGGAGAGTCGGGAGACTAATATCAATAACCTTTCTGGCGGGATGGGAGCCACAGGACTCTTATGGCTGCTGCCGCCTCTGCTTTCAGCAGCAGCCTCTGGCCCCGGGACCGAGACCGGGACCAACCAGAGCGTGGGCTCACTGGCCATGGGGTCTGCGCTGCAGCCCCGGGAGCCGCTCAGCTACTCGCGTCTGCAGAGGAAGAGCCTAGCGGTGGACTTCGTGGTGCCCTCGCTCTTCCGCGTCTATGCCCGGGAGCTGCTGCTACCGCAGCCATCCCCCTCGCAGCCCAGGGCTAGCCGGCTGGAGGCGCGCAGCTCGCTGGCTCTAGATTGCGCCCCATTGCTTAGGCTGGTGGGGCCACCACCCGGAGTTAGCACCGCGGGAGCCGGCTCCCCAGCCCCAGCGCGGGCGCTGTCCAGGGTGCTGAAGGGCGGCTCGGTTCGCAAGCTACGGCGGGCCAAGCAGCTTGTGCTAGAGTTGGGAGAGGAGGCGATTCTTGAGGGCTGTGTCGGGCCCCCAGAGGAGGCGACTGCGGGGCTGCTCCAGTTCAACCTCAGCGAGCTGTTCAGCTGGTGGATTCGCCATGGTGAAGGGCGGCTGAGGATCCGCCTGATGCCTGAGAAGAAGGCATCGAAAGTGGGCAGAGAGGGAAAGCTGTCAGCAGCGATCCGCGCCTCTCAGCCCCGCCTTCTCTTTCAGATCTTCAGGATGGGTGAGCAGCTCCCGCCTGAGTTTGTCGGGATTTGTTTTTTTAGACACATCAGTTTGGAACCACTGTCAATTAACTGCCTTTTTCCGAAACCTCGGCCTCTGGTTCTTAGCCCCCTTTCCTCCTCTGCAAACCTCTCCCCTTTGATAGACCATATTTTCTTCTCTCTCTCCTCCTCTGCGCCCCCCCCCCCTCCGCCCCCATGAAGGCAGTCTTTCTCTAAGGGTCTTTGTTTCTCTTCAGCAACCAAATTGGGAAAAAAGTTTTCTCCTCTTGGCAGAATGCCTCCTTCTGATTTACACAGGATCCCGACCAAAATTGGATGCCCTTCTTAGGGGGTCCCTGGGACAGTTGAAATGAACCTATTGCTTATATCTTTCAAGTTCTAGATCTCAAAACTATTGCCCATCTTCCCTTTCTCTTGTTCCTCTTCTTGGCTACCACAGGTTTGGGTAATGTGATATACTTTCTCAGGGAATGTAGAATTTCTTGTCATATTATTGAATCCCACCCAGCTGTTTCCTTCAAATGTTGGATTACCTAGGTATTGCCTCTTCTTCATGAATCCATTCCACTCCCTCCTCTCCAACCCCAGTCTGCTCTTAAACTCTTGTTCTTCCTCTCAGATGTCAGTGGGAGAATCCTAAAGGAACTAAGGGACAGGGGACAGAAGGAAGATGAGAAGAGAGGGACTGAAGTTGCCAAAATTGTCTTCCTTTGGGGAGTCACTGTGCAGTCAGGGAGAGATAATAGTTAATTTCCCTCTCTCCCCCTGCCCCCTTTCTTCCCTCCAATTTTTAGCTTGAACGTCTGCAGCAGCAGCTCTGGATGACGGTCTCTGGCAGGCCTGTTTCACTGCAGATCTCTCTGCTAGGGACTCATTGAGTTGGTTGTGTGTGTATATATGTGTGTAGTCAATTACTTCTATCTCTTCCTATAGTATCCTTAACTGGAAAATCAGGTGATTCTGAATGGGCATTTTTCTTATAAGGCCATTGGGGTAAGACTTGTAAATAAAATAGACAATGGAAATGAATGAGAAAGCACAGAAAATAAACCATGCCTTTTAAAAGCCTACACTAATTCCTTTGAGCAATTCTTAGCATCTTTTATGTCATTCTCATTGTCAGAAAGAAATGAAATTCTTATGCTCCACTGGTTACTAATGTCTAGTATTAATTGGATGGAAAGCATTGAAAAAAGCCCGTTGTAGAGCTACAAGTATCTCCATGCTTGCCCTAACACACACATACTCCCACATAAATGCAATTCCCTCATCAGCAGGGATATTGCACAGTAAACATACTGATATGTGGTCCTCAAGCAGAACAGAGTTTGGATGCATATTTCAGCATTAACATTCATGGCATTGACATCTAAAACGACCCCTTTCTACTCAATGCTGGAATGTGTATTAATTTTTAGTAAGAGGTAGATGTCTGATGAGTTAAGAGACCAATACTGTTGTCTCACCATAGAAACTTTGGTGAAGAACATCTGTGCTTGAATGTCATTGTGGCTTCTGTGGGTTACACATGCAACATTCTCTTTTAGTGCCTAATGTTTTTGTAATGGATATAAAAATGACTTTTCTGGGAATGTGGATTCTCCCCTCCCCCCACCCCACGTTCCTGCTTTCATATCTATGAGCATCTGTAAAGCTTTCCCATCACCTCTTATTAAGTGACCACAGGCCCTAGCAGTCTAGATCACCTGTTGTTAGATGCTGGTGACAGGTGAAAGGGCTCTTTCTGTGGTCCTGATCTTCCCTAATACAAACAGACAGGTTGCATGAAGTTTTTAGTGGTGTCTCTGAAGTGTCACATGTGTAATGCATTTGAAGAATATACTCTGGTAGAGCCTTAGATAAGAGATGAAGCTCCTGAGTGGGGGAGTTTCATGTAGAGGGGAGTGTGCTTTAAGAGCTGCTCTGACACTGACAGTTGGGAAGCATTGTGAGCACCCCAAGTCCTCCCTCAGCAGCACAATCCATTTGGCAACTGGACCAAGCCCTTATGCATCAGTCGACACATCTAGCAATCCTATTTGAGAAAGAGCCAGGATTCTGCCATTAAAAAGCTAGAAATTTTGGCCAAGCATTTTTCAACAGGATTTGGATCAAATGATAATTGATGGGAACAAATAAGACACTAAGTGTAACTGGATGAGCTCCCCATGACCTCCAGAGAGACAGCCAGCTTACTGAAAAGCACTTTGGGCCTTGTAGTGATCACACTTGGAAAAGGCTGGACTCTCCTGCTCTGAGATGTACACTGTCTTCAGCTAGGCATCTAGCCATGCAGGACTTGGCTCTTGTCTTACCACAGCCTCATTCAGATATAGTCTCCATTATAAGACCTTCCCAGAAGCAGATCAGTAGTGGATCTAGACTGTTAGAACCTGTGGTCATTTAACAAGAGGTGATGGGAAAGCTCTAGAGATGCTCAAAGACATGAAAGTGGAAAAGCCCACATTCATAGAGAAGTCATTTTTATATCCATTACAAAAGCATTAGGCACTAAAAGAGAATGTTGCATGTGTAAACCACAGAAGCCACGATGACATTAAAGCACAGGGAGTGGACACACCCTGCATATCATGTTTTGTGTTTGGGGCAACTTACATCATTATGGTTTCATTCATTTTCTTGTTTGAAAATTTAAGCTTAGGTTCTCACACTTGGATTGATTTTACTATTTATCATGTTTGAGGCAAAGGATTTAATCTTGTTATATATGCTGTGATTTATAGAAAAGACATTTAACTCTTCTGTGACACAGGCTCTTCAAGTATACAAAGGGAAAATAGGCACAACTCAGTTTATTTCTGCCTGATTCTTTCCAAGTGACTGGTCTGGTTTTGAGGAGCACAACCATGCTGATGAGGTTATCTGTTGGAAGGGAAGAGGAGAAGATGGATGTTCTGTTAGCATTGTGGTGAGGGGCCTAGAGTAGTTCATTTGTCTGACTGAAGATAGCTTCCCAAATCTGAGTAGGACCATAACTAGGGATGGGGTAAAAATGGAAAACTACCCAGTTAAGACAAAGCAATAACTTCGAATTACTTGTAATTTGGGTTGGCTGAGAGGACAAAAGGATGCCTGAGAGGACTTATAATACATGACATGCTAATTTTTTTCTATGTGGGTTGCTTTAAACTAACAAGTGGGGTCAGCATTTCAAAGTCTGAGGCAGCCCCCCCATAGCACCAATTCCTAGAGAAGAGGTAGAGAGAGGCTATTGGGACTGTACCAATGGTAGTGCACCACAAGCCCAAACCTCAGAAAAGATGTCTGACTGGGGGCCACCATATGGCTTACAGCCGCATTTTATAGCCTATTTTATAGATGTTTTGACATTCTTCTTCTGCTATTCCTAGGCAGAGGCCTAGAGGAGGAGGATTTGTGGGTTAGGAGGACCTATTTCCCTGTAACCACTCTACTTCTTCCCACTCCAAGAAAGGGGCTATGCTGGAAACTGATTGTTTTGATGCTGGAAACTGATTGTTTTTAACCAACCTTGGTTGCTCTGAAAGGTCAGAGCTATGCACCCATTGTTTAAGTTGAAACATTGTTAATTATAGCAAATCCCCACCTGTTAATTACATGTAAAATCCTTGCTTGGAATTTTCTGCCTAAGGATATGGTGGTTTTCTAAGAGATCAATAAAAGGCTGGTGAGACCCAGGCACCAGTGGGCAGTCTAACCCACAAAAGGAAGGCTCCACTCCTGGTCCCCCAGTTTCCAAATTGATTCTCTTCTAGTCTCTCTCTCATCATTTTGTGTGCGGCCTCCTTCAGAACTCGAACCCTGAACAGGAACCCTGAGCCACGCTGGACGTGTAAGGGGCTCCCACAGGGCTATATGATTAGGGATTTCACATGTACTGTGAAAAGGCCTGAGCAATTTAAAATAGATGTATGTAATTTAATACATCAGACTCTTAACCTCACATATCTGTCAATCCCTTCCCATTTCATTTCTGGAGAGGACAAAGAGAGCTAAGGAAGATAGAAATGAAATTGGAACTCCCAGAAGGAATATCAGTTATTGGAGGTGAATTGGGAGAGTTGGAACTAGTCCAGAGAAGAGCAGAGAGCTGATTTAAGAGTTGAAGGGACTGATTTATGATGATAGATGAAAATAATTAAATATATATGGCTGGGCTAAGTAGCAATGAAGAGAAAACTATGATAACAATCTACAGATATCTGAAGAGGGAGACTGGCAGTGAAGGAGTGGAGTTATATAGAGTGGCCCATAGAAGTAATAGGATGATACTTGTAAAGGAAACTTCAGGTTGGGTATCAGGGAAACCTTATTTTCTGTAATTGATACTCCCCCACTATGGAATGGAATTCCAAGGGAGCAAAGAGTAAGGTGAGATGTGGGTCAGACAAGCCACAGAGTTCATAATTAATCAGTTCTATATTTTCAAATGTTGAGAAGACGCAATGGGCAGGAGATCTGGGGTGGGGAACAGTGACAGGAATCAGGATATTTTGAGATACAACTATTTTTTTTGGTTCTATTAACTTATTTTTAATTTTTTAGTTACAGTTGGCATACAATATTATATGCATTTCAGATGTACAGCATAGTGATTAGACATCTATATAACTTACAAAGTGATTGCCATGATGAGATCTAACTCTTGAGAGCCTTTGAGTATTGGTGTTTCTAGGAGAAAAAGAAAATAATTTCATATGCATCTTTGAAATTGGTGGGAAGTGTTTACAAGAAGATTGTTAATGAAAAATATTTTGAAATTAAGGTTTATTCTTCTCTGCCTCCAGATTAAACACAGAGTATTTCTGTGAGGTGTTGTCTGTATATTCAGTGTGAGGAGGCATATTCACCACAGCATTAAGATGCATCTATAGGTGTGTGCATCATCAAGTCATTGAACAGAGAAGATGATATCAGTTCCAGATTTGGTGGACTTCTATTGGCTACCTGAAAACCCTTTGCAATGCTGTGAGTAAATATGGCTATTTGAAAGGTGAAGGTCGGGAGGGACTAGCCTGCAGGGAGAACAGAGGGAGAGTTGGGTCAGCAAAAGTTTCAGTCCCTTGCCACTCTTCTGACTACAGATTACTGCTTGATAAACTCACTTCTGGGAATTTGCCCAGCCTGACTCCTAAAGGACATTTTGTCTTTCTAACCATTATTACTGTCCTGTTGCAGTTGTGTGAGACTTTACAATTTATAATGCATTTTCACATTTATTATTTTTACCAGTTCTACAGTAGGTAGTGCAAGCATTTGTTTTATTTTATAAATGGAGTAACCAAATCTAGATGTTTGAAAATACTTTTTTTCAAGCTTATACAGGTAGAAAGTGATAGATATGAAACTTTCATTTATGTATTGAGAGGTTACGAGGTGCTAAATACTGTGTTACTGACTAGGACCACAGACCTTTTGTTTAAATGAGGGCTCTTTTCACTAAGGGAATCATCTCAAGGTGCAGATTATAAACAACTAAAATCTGTAAATAGATGAAAAACTTTAATTTATCCTTGTTATAAGGCTATGCAAAAAATATTTGGTGTTCAATAGCCTTGCCTTAAAATTTTTGAGGCCAAGTTTCATTATTAGAAAAATGGGAATAACAATAGTTCCTATTTCGAGATATTGTGATGGAGATTAAATTAGATGATAGATGTAAATCCTTAACCCAATAAAATACAAAAAATGAAATACTTCATCAATATGAACCAAATGGCTTTCCCTAGCAGGAACAATGCCCCAGCATGACACACACATTTTAGTCTGTTTGTATGGTGCCATCTGGAGTTGTGCAGTCCTTATTTGTGGCCATATGTAGCAACCCTGGCAGCTGTGGGCTCCCCATGTGATGACCTTCTAATTCCTAAGAGTTAAGAGATGGGATCTGGTTGAAATGGGAAGAGAAACCAGGATGCCAGTTTCTATTTTCTCACTATGGGAGGTCTGTCTTTCCCCAAATTGTGGATGAGAAAAAGGACTGAGGTGTGGTATTTAATTAATTTCTATCAACTTGTATCTTCTTGTAGGTCTTTTGACCCTAGATTCAGTCCAAAGATTAAAGCACTATATGCACAGTCCAGTTGTTTTTCTTCCATAGAAAGATGCCAAGCCTTACCTTTTTAAAAGTATGGAATCTAATAGTGAGGAAGAACAAGACAGAGGTACTACAGAAGAGTAGTTTTTGATAGCGGATCTTCCCTAACTGAGAGAGATCTATGCAGTTCAAGCCCCTCCATGCCCAGAGAGGTGCTGGGGCACTGGCTTCTGGTAACTTCTTAGTTATAATTAGCTGAAGCTATGCCCTTTCCTTACATTTCTAGTCTCACCATTCATTATCAAGTGGAAGGCAGGAGAGATAGATGGAATGTACCAATTGGTTAATGGACATGAGCCCATAAATAGCAGTTAAACCTTTGAGAGTCCATGGGAATACAGGGCCCAGGGATTTTGGTGGGAGGTTGCCTCAGGAAAGTGTCTCAACCTAAAGTAAGGTGTTAAACAACCACACAGCATTTTATAGGTGGCATGTGTTTTTTGTTTGTTTGTTTGTTTTTATAAGCCATAGTTGAGTGATTGCTTCCAAAAGAAGCTCATGAACACCATCACTGCTTGGGAGGAGGTGAAGATAGGGAGTATTGGTGAGACTGGTGATAGGTGTGTAGGAGTCACATGGACAGAGCTGCGAATAAAGCTATCAAGGAACCCTATGGATGCTTTCTCCCTTAGAGCCATTGTTTGTCCTCTGGTCTAGGGCGTGGCCAGTGTTTCTTAGCCTAGTGATGACCTGGCTCTTTTACACAGGTCAAGGTATGAGGAAGGAGAAGTTAAGAGAAGATTTTGGCCTGGCAGTGAAGGGGTAGGAGGTATCTTGGTACCTGTTTCGGTGAGCCGGATTTCTCAGAACAACTTTTTTTTTTTTTTTCCAGTAAATCTTGTGATGGATTTTCCAGTAGGGCTGCTCTGAGCTTGGGTCTCTTCCCAGGGAAATCAGAATCACTTGGTGATATAATGTAGGCATCCCAGAAAGTGGAAGGCCCCAGACTAGACAGAAGGAAAGTTCCCTTGGGTAAGATATACCCAACCACTTGTTTAATGAAAAGTCTTTTTACGTTTGTGGTTAAGTAACAATAGGTACATGCAGAGGTAGGCAGTCAGAGTTCTTGGGAATAAGGAAAAGGCTAAAGGGAATCAACTAGCCAATGGAAAATTTAAGCAATTGACTATGTTTTTCTTTTCCTCCTATCTTTTATTCAGTTTTTATTGGAATATGGTTCATGAGGGTGGGCATGGGTAGGTCTTCTTTATAGATCATTTCCACATTCTTAGTCCAGATAATTAAAGTAAATGTTCCGTGGGCAGAGGACACTAGAAAAGGAGAAGGAAGTTTTAGATTCTGTTATGATATATGCCTGTTATTAGGTTTGAAATCTTGTGAAACTCTTTTAATCTTGTTGAGCTTCTAGATCTTTGTACCTAAAGGAGTTAATACAAAACTTGTCTTGACTTCCTCATGGAGTCTCTAGAGCATTGTATGCTATAACTTATCTGAAAGGCTTTAGTGTGGATTATTAAGAATAAATACATAAGGCAATAGAAAAATGAAGATACAAAATCATAAAAAGTGCTGAGATTCTGCTTCATCTACCTATATTTCAACCAACCCTTAGCCTAAGGAGCAGCAGTACACAGGTACCAGACTTTGAGGTAGGTCTTGGGTTTTAGTTAACAGCTCAGTAGTCCTGAAACAGGTTTATATGGCTCCTCCCCAGCATTTCTCAAAATGTGTTTTTTTCATTGGAGTCAATTCCAAACTTTTCTGGAAAAGAGTCTCTGGTATAGGACATAGGAACCTACATTTTCAATCAGAAAATGATGTTTTTAAATTGAAGAATGACAAATATAATAAATAGCATTGAGTTCATTAATTTATGTACAGCTTGATGATAATTCATTTGTGCAGCATCCATACAATCACTGCTCAGCTAAAGATACAGAGCATTTCTTATATACCAGATAGTTCCCTCCAGTCCTTTTCTAGTCTGTATCTCCCCTATACCCAAGGTAACCATTCTTCTGATTTCCATGTAATCAATTAGTGTTGCTTATTTTTGAACTTCATGTATATAGAGTCATATTATATGTCCCAGTACCCTTTTGTGTTAGGCTTCTTTTACATTATATGACTTCTGTAGGATTCATCAATGTTGTTGTGTGTACTTTCTTTCTTTTTTTAATTTCTGTGTTTTACTCCTTTATGTGAATACTAGAGGCCCAGTGCATGAATGCACTGGTGGAATCCCTCAGCCTGGCCTGGGCCCTCTCACAATCCAGGACACCTCAGAAGATGTCAGAAAGCTGATCCCCACAGGCCAGGCCAAGGGACCCCACCAGTGCATGAACCATGCACCGGACCTCTAGTGTGCATATAAGATCTTTGTGTAATCTCTTCCCATGTCACCCCTCCCCCCTTCCCTCAGAGATTCATCAATGTGTTCCATGTTTCCATGCCTCTGCATTGTGTGTGTGCCCCCTGATGGTCAGTATGCACCATAACTATGGGTCAAATGGTCGCTTAGGCTTTTATATATATAGACTAGGGGCTTGGTGCACAAAAATTTGTGCCCTCTCACAGTCTGGGACCCCTCGGGAGATGTCCACCTGCTGGCATGCCTGGCCAGCCTGGGTGAGGGGCTGATGGTTGTTTGAAGGCTGGACAAGACCCCATTGGAGACCCTCAACCCCTGGGGGTGTGGCCAGCCTGGGTGAGGGGCTGAGGGCCGTTTTCAGGCTGCTCACAGTCCCTTTAGGGTTCAGGTCCCTACTGGGGTACCTGGCCAGCCTGGGTGAGGGGCTGAGGGCTGTTTGCAGGCTGGCCATAGCTTCCATTGACCCAAGGTCCCAGTGAGGCCACTGGCTGGAAGCAGGTTTCTGGGGTTTATTTATCTTCTATAATTGAAATTTTGTTGCCTTGCGTGGAGGCCACAGCCTTCCTAGGCAGGCAACAAAGCCTTCTGTTTGCTTCATCTCCATGACTTCTATAATTGAAACTTTGTTGCCTTGAGCGGAGGCCACAGCTGGCCTAGTCAGGCATTTTCCTCCATCACTGGCCTCCTCTTTGCTCTAGCTCCGTGGCTGCCAACTGCCATCTTGGCTGGGTTAATTTGCATATTGTCACTCTGATTGGATGGTGGGCGTGGCTTGGCTGGTGGGCATGGCTTGGTTGTAATAAAGTGAGAGTTAATTTGCATATTACTCTTTTATTAGAATAGATAAGACAATTTATTTATCCATTTTCCTACCAAGGACTAGATTTATTAATTGCTAATTAGATTTATACTAATTATAGAATTATTCAGATTATTTTTTTTTTCTGTGAAGTTTAGCCATTTGTAACCTTTAAGACATTTGGTCCATTTTATTTAAGTTGTTGAATTAACATAAGGTAAGTTATTCATAATATCCTCTTATTGTTTTTTTTATGTTTGCAGGGTAAATAGTGATGTCCCCTCTTTCATACTTGATATTGGTAATTTATATAATCTCTCTCTTGGTGGTAATTCTGGCTAGAGGCTTACCAATTTTATTGACTTTTTTTAAAAAAAACAACATTTTGTGATACTAGTTTCTTCTGTTTTTTAATTTTATTTCAATTTCATTGATTTCTGTTCTCATTTTATTATCTTTCCTTCATTTTGTTTGCCTTGGGTTTAATTTGCTCTTCTTATTTCTAGTTGCTTATGTTGAAAACTCAGATCATTGATTTGGCATCTTTCTTCTTTTTCTCATATAAGCACGCAATGCAAAAATTTCTTCTAATAACTTTCAGCTGTTTTGTAAAAATTTCATTATGTTGTAATGGAATTCCATTTATATTCAATTAAAGTATTTTCTAATTTTCCATTTGGCTTTCTCTTTGACCCATGGTTATTCATGTGTGTTTTAGGTCAGGATATTTGGGCATTTTCCCAATTATCTTTCTCTTACTGACTTCCAGTTTAATTCTGATATTGTTTGAGAATATACTTGGTTTTATTTCAGTTATTTAAAAAATTTTAAGGTTTATTTTATAGTTTGTCTTACTGAATGTTTCATGTACACTTTGAAAAGAACACAATTTTCTGCTGTTGGGTGGAGTGTTCAATGTCAATTAGGTCAGCTTGGTTAATAGTTTTGTTCAGGTCTTTCGTATCTTTACAGATTTTCTGTCTGTTACATGTATTACCAATAAAGGAGTGCTGATATCTTCAAGTTTTATCTTGCCTGTTTCTCCTTGAAATTCTGTTAAATTTTGCTTTATGAATTTTGAATTGTTAGGTGTCTTCTTTTGATGATTTGACTCTCTTATTATTATGTCATATTACATTTCATTCTTAGTAATAGTCATATTTGATTAGTGCTTGCATGGTATATTTGTTCTATCCTTTTACTTTTAATTTATATCTTTATCTTTGGTATCTTTATTAGAGAAAACTTATATTTGTGTCTTGTGTGATTTTTAAAAATTCAATTTTGGCCCAGCCAGTGTGGCTCAGTGGTTGAGCATTGACCCATGAACCATGAGGTTACAGTGTGATTTCCAGTAGGGCACATGCCCAGGTTGTAGGCTAGATTCCCAGTAGGCTCTTTGTTCTGTAGATTGAATAGTTTTTATGCTCTAAACTCAAGTTTACTGATTCCTCTGTTTGCATTTTGCTATAATTTTTAATTTTAGATATTGTGTTTTATAGTTTAAATTTTCTATTTAAAAATAATTTCTCTTTATCTACTTAGAACTACCTTACCATTTATTTTCTAGAATGTTTACTTTTACCTTATGGGATATAGTTATAATAGCTTCTTTAAAGTTTTTTTTCTGATAATACAAACATCTGGATCATCTTATTATTGGCACTTATTGATTATCCTTCCCTAAATTATTGCTCACATTTTTTGTATATTGATTAATTTTATATTGTATCCAGAAAAATTTTGAACATTATGTTGTTTGAGGCTTGGGTGTGTTTTAAGCTATCTGAGTGCTGAAGAGATCAAAGCACAATGTGTTTATGTAGTCATTCAGTCTTTGAAAGGAAGAAGAGAGAGAAAATGAAATGTCAGTGATGTCAGAGCGTCAGCAGAATGAAGAAAAGATGTATTAAGGATAGATAAAATTTCTTAATGTGGAAAATCAGAAGGGAAAAAGCCAAAGAGAAAGGAGGTTTTAGGTATCAGAAAGGGAGGGGTTAGTTGTATAGTAAGACCACTCAGTTTGGGCATTTCAGACTCATAGGCCTTACATTCATCCCATCTAGGCTTTTGTCTACTTGTGCAATCTCTTCTTCAAATAGAGTTCCTGGCATGTCATAATTTTCAATGTTCATGGGAGATGGGTATCACTGTTTTATGAGGCTGCTCTGTGCTTGTTGGACAGATCTGTTGGGAAAAATATAGGGTAAACCAAAAAATATATACACACTTTAATAGCTGATAGCTCAATTTTGGAAATGAAATATATTTAATAAACTGCCTTTATAATTATTCAAAGTGTGTGTATACATTTTTTGGGGACACCCTATATTTCATACTGGTGAAATTCTGCTCCTTTGTAACAATATTAATGATAACAGCTACTATGGAACAATTTTACACAGATTACTTTATTTAATCCTCACTGTAACACCGTAAGGTTGATATTATTACTATTCCCATTTTCCAGATAAAGAAACTAAGGCTCAGGGAGGTTAAGTAACTGGCAAAAGTCATATAGCTATTAATACAAGGATCTGGTATTTGAATCCCAGACTGTTTAACTCCACACCTATAATTTCTATGTCTTATTGTTCCTATTTGTGACTGTCATTTCTGCTTCTAACTATTGTCCTTTCTGCTTCTAAGAATTGTCCTTTAAATGTTTATAGCCAGTTATCCCACATAGCCTGGATAATTTCCTTTGTCTCCACCTTATTTTTTTTCTCCTCTTCTTTTTATTGCCTTCTTTGTCTTTTTAAAAAATTGTTAATTCAACGAATAATTATTGATCAGCTTCAGTATATCAGACACTGTGGTAGGAGCTGCTCAGATAGCGATGAACAAAACAGACCAGGGCTTTGCCCTCATGAGGTAATAGACTGGCTAAGGAAGCATATTAAATGTACAAGTTAGCAAATGTATAATAAGGAACAATGATGAATGCTGTGAAGGAAACAAACATCCCTAGCCTCCTTTTGTCATTCTTCCTCACGGTCTCTGGATTTCAGAGTGCTCACTATGCTTGCTTCTTCCCCCCCTGACATCCTCTCCTTAAGGCGTGGACTTCAAATGAGGACAATTTCTATCACTTTAATCTGACAATCTTGTAGCGCAGTGAGGCTCTTAACCTTATGTTGCTGTAGTTTAGAGGTAGGAATGGGCAGAACTGCAACAGGAGTGGAGAGAAGGAAAAGAACTTCCTTCTTTGAGACAAGAAGACAAATATTCAGACCAAGGACAGAGAGCTTAAAAGAGGACCAGATGTTCTCCATATGTTCCATGAAGTATGACCAAAGGTCATGCTAAATAGATCATGAAGCCATGCATTCTATAGCTCCTGCCTTTCCCTTCATGCTCTAGCCCTTCTGTACCCACACATCTTGACAAATGTAGCCAAGGGAGGAAGCACAAAGGTTTACTAAATACACATTTGTCAGCTAAGCTAGGAAGACTCTCCCTTCTCTTCCTCTACCTTCCCTTTCCTTCTTTTCTTCCTTCTTTTTTTTTTTTTTTTCAATCTTCACATGAGGATATTTTTTTCATTGATTTTTAGAGTATAAGAGAGAGGGGAAGACAGAGAGAAATACCAATGTGAGAGATACACATCAAGTGGTTGCCCCTGACCAGGGCCTGAGGCAGAGAGGAGCCTGCAACTGAGGTACAATGTGCCCTTGACCGGAATCAATCCTGGGACGGACCCCTTGGTCCTCAGGCTGAAGCTCTAACTACTGAGCAAACAGGCTGAGGTCTTCCTTCCTTTTATAGTATCAGTGTCAATACCATATTTTGGGAAAATCTGGTTGGAGAAAAATGTCAAGAAGTACAAATGCAGATTTGATAGATCTGACCTTTTTTCTCTTCAGAACAATAACTGTCAAATAGCTTACAATGACAGCCAGGATGGCTAGAGATTATTTATGTGTTTAATTATTTAGGGAAGAAACTTAGTTTAGACTTAAGTATAATTTACATGAAGAGTCTGATCTATGAGAATCATAAGCGCCTTTAAGTGTAAGCAGTGATGTTTCTGTTTCAGAAAACAGCAAATGTGAAAAATAGAATAGATCAAAGAGAAAAATGATTCCTGATAGGTAATGAGAATGTTTGATAATATTAAGAAAACACTTTGCAACACAAAATTGTATTTGGGTTTTTCATATCTGTGTGGTGTGGTACATGGTGGCATTCCAGAAAAAGACCCACAATCCACATGTCCTTTCCATTGATGAAATTCAAAATGTTTTATAGTATGTGCATTTTTACTTGTATCTCTTATCCCCGTTTACTGAAGACTTAATATTGTTAAAACAGGAGAGAGAATTATCTTGCTCCAGCTGTGTAAATCCTGATAGAAGCATAATCCCCAGCCTAGAGTATCATTCTCTACTCAGCCTCATACTCAATTATCATCAGAAGCAGCAGCACTCCTTTCAGAATGGAGGCTCTGAAAGGTGGTTTTGTTTTTAAAAACTGTGAACATCAGTTAACCCATTCACTTCTGAAAAGACACACCATTGCACTGTGTTGAGAAAATAGAATGTGGAGTTAGTTCTGGGTCTGGTACTCAGCCTCAGAACTTACTAGTTAAAAGTTCTTAAGGTACTATGACAATAACTTATTTTTTCTGCTCTTGGTATTCTGTATGTAAAATAGACATTCTGATAGCATTTTTAAAATAAGGTTCTTAGGAGTAAATTGGATAATTTTTAAAAAGAGTATAGTATAGCACTGCCAAACAGTTAAAACACTGAAAATATTACCCATTATCTTCTATTTTATTATTGTTGTTTTATTAATAAAGGGGTTTCTCCTAATTATTTTTGTTACTTTCTTTTCATAGCATTTTTGATGACATCTAACTATACTAAATATTAGTTTACCTTGTAGAAATTAAACAAAGAAAATACTTAAATATTATAGACTGAAGCAGCCTATTTGCTCAAAAAGCTGAAGTCATCAGAAAATCAGTGCCATCCTATAGGAATCAGTAAGTTTTATTTATTTTTAAATGTCAAATAATTTTAATTAAGTCATGAAGATTATTTCTAAACTCCTGAGATATTCATTATAAGATCTTTTACTTTCATAGAAGAGAAATCCTTATTTCATTAATTAACTCTGAAGTTTGGAAAACTGCATGAATTGAGACAGTAGAAGGAGGGGAGAGAGCTCTGAACCTGGGAGTTGGGGCATTAGGTGTTTATTTTAGGATGTGCAAGTTGTTCTTTTTGAACCTGGCAAATGACCTAAACTTTCTAGAGTCTTAGTTTCTGTCACAGGAAATAAGTGAGTTCTAATTTCTACTATCCCTTTCATATTAAAATTTTGTGATTCTACTATTTCCAGGACTGGTGTTGAAATATTCCTGGGAAGTTTGGGAAGATGCTATTTCTGCAAATAGTTGGGGGTGGGGACGTGTCAATTAGAATTTCACAGAACAGTGATAAGGAATGATAACTGCCTTTTATTCTTATACTAGAGGCCTGGTGCACAAAATTCATGCAAGAGTAGGTCTTCCTTCCCCCAGCTGCAGGCACTGGCTTCCCTCTGGCACCAGGGACCTGGGCTTCTCTTACAGCCCCGCTTTGTCTGGAAGGTTGTCCAAAAGGATATCCAGTCTAATTAGCATATTATACTTTTATTATTATAGACCAGAGGCCCAATGCACAAAAATTTGTGCACTCTTGGGGGTCCCTCAGCCTGACCTGTGCTCTCTTACAGTCTGGGACCCTTCAGGGCATGTCCACCTGCTGGCTTAGGCCCACTCCCAGGGGATTGGGCCTAAGTTGGCAGTCAGACATCCCTCTGGCAGTTCGGGGGCCCTCAGCGGATGTCCACTTGCCAGCGGGAAGCAGGCCTAAGCTGTAGTCAGACATCCTTAGCACTGCTGAGGAGGTGGGAGAGGCTCCCACCACCACTGCTGTACTGGCAGCTGTCAGCCTGGCTTGTGGCCAAGCAGAGCTCTCCCTGTGGGAACCCACTGACCACCAGAGGCAGCTCCTGTATTGAGTGCCTGCTCCCTGGTGGTCAGTGTGTGTCATAGTGACCAGTCATTCCCAGTCATTCTGCTGTTAGGGTCAATTTGCATATTACCCTTTTATTATATAGGATGTTTGGTAACTAGCATATTATGAAGATCTGTTTAGTTCTAACTAATATCGATAGTGACTATGATAAGATTAAAGAAATTATTTTCATTTTCACCCCAAAATAAAACCCAGGCATTTTAGTGTTTTTATGGATATATAGTAAACTCACTCAAGTTGCTTTGTTCTCATTTTCTCTTTTAATCATTACAGCGAGTCAGGGTCCAGTTGTGTGGACAGAGGTAATAGATAGGTGATAGATAGACAGGTAGATAGATAGATAGAAAGAAAGTTATTTACCTACCCACACACATAAAAACAGTATTTCTTTCTTATTTGCAGTGTTTATATTAGAGGTAGGATTGAGGGATAAGGAAGTATCTGACTCATCTGTCTCAGTATAAGGGATATAAGAGGTGTTCAGTAAACACTTGTTGAATCAATGAAAGAAAGAACAGAGTATGGGTGAGGGATGAAAATAGGGTATATTTAAAGGGCTACTTGAGCAAGTCCTTTCTATCTGTAATAACCTATGCTCCAGTAAATACACTGTGTGTCTTACAAGTTCACTTGTTCACTTCTAAATGGCTCATCAATTCTTTTCATAACTTCAGTTCTCCTTTTTACAGATAATCATAGAGACCTATTGTGTGTTCAGTACTTTGTAAAGTTTTATAGGATAAAAGACATAAATTACAAAATGTAGTCCCTGACTTTAAAGAACTTATAGTTAAACTCGAGGCCTGATGTATAAAATTCATGCACTGTTGGGTGGGGGTGGCATTCCTCAGTGGAGCTCGCCTCTCTCCAATCTGGGACCCTTTGGGGGATATCCGACTGCTGGTTTAGGCCCGATCCCATCCCACAGGGATCAGGCCTAAACCGGCAGTCGGACATCCCTCTCACAAGCCAGGACTGCTGGTTCCCAACCGTTCACCTGCCTGCCTGCCTGATTGCCTCTAACTGCTTCTGTCTGCCAACCTGATCACCCCCTAACCACTCCCCTACCAGCCTGATCGACACCTAACTGTTCCCCTGCCATCCCAATTGCCCCCAACTGCCCTCCCCTGCTGGCCTGGTCACCCCTAACTGCCCTCCCTGCTGGCTTAGTTGACCCCAACTGCCCTCCCCTACAGGCCTAGGTTACCCCCAACTGCCCTTCCCTGCTGGCCTGGTCACCCCAAATACCCTCCCCTGCTGGCCTAGTTGCCCCTAATTACCCTCCCCCACTGGCCTGATTGCCCACAACTTTCCTCCTCTGCTGGCCATCTTGTAACCACATGGGGGTGGCCATCTTGTGTGATGGCATGATGATCAATTTGCATATCACCTCTTTATTATATAGGATAAGGAAGACCAAAAATATAGAATTTGAAATCAAAAGTTGGGAATTCAAGACCTGATACCAGCATCAATTAGCTTTGCAATCTTCGTTTCAATTCTCCTGACTCATAGTGAAGTGCAGAGCATGATTCCATCCTCACAGGGTTGTTAGAAGATTAAATAAGATTGTATATGTAGAAGAGTGCTCTGTGAAATAGAAAGTACTATAAGCATTAGAGAGAAACAAGATGGCGGCATAGGGTAGACACCGCATATGCAGCTGTGAACAACTATTTCAGAAAAACCACAAAAAGAACACACGGACACCACTCGCACCCACAGGACGGCTGGCTGAGTGAAAATCCTACAACCAGAGAAGAGTCTGAGACTCAGAGCAGCAGCGGAAGCAAAGTACAGAGGTACGGAGGCGCGCGCAC
>PVJC01009912.1:0-32614 GCA_004026665.1 Murina feae
CTTCTATAACTGAAACATTGTTGCCTTGAGCAGAGATCCAGCCGGCCTAATGGAAGCCTCCTGTTTACTCTAGCTCCATGGCTGCCAGCTGCCATCTTGGCTGGGTTAATTTACATATAGCCACTCTGATTGACTGGTTAGCATGGCTTAGGTGTCTCAGAGTGATGGTTAATTTACATATTACTCTTTTATTAGATTATATATATATATTCCCCACAGTAAGACTACTTACCATCTATCATTATATAAAGTTATGACAATATTATTGACTCTATTCTTTATGCTATACATTACATATTTATGACTTATTTATCTTATAACTGGAAGTTTATATCTCATAATTTCCTCTTCTAGTTTCACCTGACCCCCAACTCATCCCTCTGGTAACCAACAGTTTGTTTCTTATACCTATGAGTCTGTTTCTGTTTTGTTTATTTGTTTTGTTTTTTAGATTCCACATATAATTGAAATCATATGATATTTATCTTTCTCTGTCTGACATATTTCACTTAGCATAATATCCTCTAAGTCTATTCATATTGTTACCAATGGCAAGATTTCATTTTTTATGGCTGAGTAGTATTCCATTATATATACACTGAGTGGCCAGATTTTTATGACCACACCATCAGTACTTCGTTGGGCCACCTTTTGCCTTCAATACTTTGGCGATTCTTCTTGACACTGGCTCCACGAGATGTTGAAAGGTGATGCGGGGAATCTGACACCATGCCTGATGAATAGCACTGTCCAGTTCTGTGAGATTTGATGGTTGTGGAACCAGCTGCCTGATGGTTCTTTTAACTTTGTCCCACAAATGCTCACTTAGATTGAGATCTGGTAATTGTGGGGGCCACCTAAGCAAGGTAAAGTCTCCCTCATGTTCTTGAAACCACTCCTGCACAATACGAGCACCATGGCATGGTGCATTGTCTTGTTGGAAGAAGCCATCTTCATTGGGATACGCCATAAACATGATAGGATGAACTTGATCAGCAGCGATACTTAGGTTCCACACAAATTAAAGGGTCCAAATCATGCCAGGAAAACATGCCCCAAACCATAACACTGCCCCCACCAGCTTGAAGGGTTGTACTCATGCATGTGGG
Source organism: Murina feae (assembly GCA_004026665.1). Classification (NCBI taxonomy): domain Eukaryota; kingdom Metazoa; phylum Chordata; class Mammalia; order Chiroptera; family Vespertilionidae; genus Murina; species Murina feae. Next base: position 1,110 of record PVJC01009912.1, read on the forward strand.
GTGCATGCTCTCATGCTGTTTCTGCCAAATTCTCACTCTGCCATCTGCATGATGCAACTGGAAACATGATTCATCAGACCACATGACTTTTTTCCAGTGCTTGACTGTCCAATCCTTGTTCCTGTGCGAATTGGAGACATTTTATCTTGGTAACTGCAGACAGCAAAGGTGTTTGAACAGGCCTTCAGCTTCCATATCCCATATGATGCTGTGTATAGCTAATTTGCTTACAAACATCAGGTGGTCATAATAATCTGGCCACTCACTGTATATTTATATCCCACGTTCAAAGACTGTTAAATTGCGTTGTTTACCCATATCTTCAGAAAAAAATCCCTTCTCCTTTCATGGTAAACAACCTGCTTCCCTATTTATAATGGTCTGGCCCTCTAGCAACTTCAGTACGAAATTTGCCTACAAACTGATGTCAGGTGGTCATAATAATCTGGCCACACAGAATATCACATATTATTATTCATTTATCTGTCATGGACACTTTGGGTTACTTCCATGTGTTAGCTATTATAAATAACGTGGCAGTGAACATAGGGATGCCTATATCTCTTTGAATTTGTGTTTTTATTTTCTTTGCATGCACCCCTATGTTCATTGCAGCATTATTTACATTAGCCTTTTTATATTAAATTTAAATATTTACTTTCAAACCTCAACATGGTTCTCATTCTAAGATTGTTATTCTAACTTGTTTATAAATTTTTCTGATAATGAAAAATGCACTTCCATTCTCTTTACCTAAACTCTTGAAAATTTTAGCTATAATAGGTCTTCCTGAAAGGCAGATCAACATAAAGAAAAGAATAGGGCCTCTGTTCTTTACAAATTGTCGTTTGAAATCCAAAAGAATTTTTCTTAGACATTTTCCTGACTGGCAGCCATTGGTGGAAAGGAGAGAAAAAAAGGATGGGGTTCCTAAATACCATGTTAATAATGACAGTTTCGACCCATTTCAATCCTTGCTTCATGACTCTGTAATAGTAGGCAAGTTATATATACCTTTTCTAGAATCCTTTCTCTTCCCTTGGGAAAAGATAATGATGGTACCTAATTCATAGAAAGTTAGGTTTTTATAAGCACATAATATAGTGATTGGCACATAAAATGTACTCAACAAATGTTAGTTCTCTTCCATTTTCATCTTTTTATTTAAATCATCATTCAAGGATTCCCCCTTCCCCTATTGATTTTCAGAGAGAGTGAAAGGGAGAGACGAGGAGGAGGAGAGAGAGAAACATTGATGTGAGAGAGACACATTGACTGGTTGTCTCCTGCACATGCCCCAAGGTACATGCACTTGTCGGGGAATTGAACCTGCAATCTTTCAATCTGTGGTACAACACTCTAACCACTGAGCAGCCCTTCGGGTTCTATTTTCATCTTAATTTCCCTAAGTTAAATCTGAAATATTGGTAAATTAGTTCTAAATCACTTTGAAGAAAAGTGCTGACCCCATAAGGATTATGCTTAAAATAGTGAATGTTTGTTGATAGTAAGTCGAAATAAATGGAAATGCTTTTAACTTTCATCAAATAAAAGAGCTAAATTTTCTTTCTTTGAACATGGGTATGGGTAACTCAGGTACTGTATGACAAGTTCTTTGACTCGTTGAATCTTTTTCATGTTAGGGTGAAAAGTGGACTAAACAAACATTCTGCTTATTTTTAATACCTACTCTTCTGAGGTCATATTTGACCTTAAATATTTTCCCAAATTGATTTAGCACACAGGTGTTAGCTCCAATGCTTTGTTTGTACAGTTAACTACATCAAATTCAGCAATTTAGTGTGGGTGTGGCAGGGATTTGAGAGATTAAGTGATTTTTAACTTCTGTTAATCAAAATATAACTATATTTTAGAGAATAAAAATAGTAACTATATCACTTGAAGACTTAGTTGATTTTTAATAATTAATAAGTTTTTTCTGCCAATGAGGATTAAATTACTGCTGACTTTTTAGTGTCATAGTACCTTGTGGTAGTTTTTCTGCAAGGTTTAAAGGTGTATTCCAGTTTGTTTTATTTTTCCTGTGCTGTCCAGAGGAAATAATCTTTACAAATGGTACAGGAAGACTATTTCTAGAAGTCCATAGATGCCATTAATATGTTATAAGGATTGGTCAGTCCCATTGTCTTCTTTTGTCAATCTTGATCGGGGCTTGCCGAGTAAGTCTATAAGCCTGCATGTGCCTGGCAACTGTTACCTAGTGACAGTTTCAGCTGCTGTAGCCATTGGCTGTGCTGTTGATTGGGGCAGGAAGACCGAGTCACCTTTCTGATGGTGAGTTCTTCTGCATCAGCTCAGGATGAGGAGGAGGAGCCGGGCTCCAGCTCAGGTGGAGGCAGTGATGCCGAGCGATTGTGAAGAATATCCCGACAGCATCCTGGAAGCTGCATCACAGTGAGTCGGACTGCTGAATCAAGCAGCTCATAACAGTGGATGTATGTAAGGAGCACTGCCTTATTCCTGTAACAAGAGAACTATTTTGTGACAAGTGAAGCTGGGAATGTGCAAGGAGGAATATCCTGTGGCTGTTTTAAAAGAAGAAGGACTTCCCTGCATGACTTAGTGATGCACGAGAAAATAACTTTCAGAAGAGTGCCGCTGCATTGTTCCTGAGGAAGTCTGTGTTTTTAACCTATGGCATCTCTTCAAAAGGTGTGACAACAAAGGCTGACAAGCGACTCTCCGAAATGCCTATACTTTAAAAAAGACTTTTGACAATGTTAACCTTGTATCAGGACGACCTTGGAAGCCTGTTGGGTGGATTCATTCCTGCATTATTCCTTTCATTATTTCAGACTCTAGGATTTAAACTCATCTTGATGTGTTAGAGGTATTTTAAAACAAAATCATTTTACAACCTACCCAATGGCCCCTATGTTAATTGAGCACTTGCTCAAAATAGAATGCAGAAATAGAAGAGACATTTTAAAAAACATATGGCTGCTACATAACTGCAAATATAGCAAACAAGGTAAATTTCTACTTTCAGAAGATTTAGTTGAAGTTTATTTATTGTGTTAATCATCTAATGAAAATAGAAAAGGTAGAGGAGTATAGATTATGCTGTCTACTAGAAATACCTAAGTAGTAAATAATGGCAGCATTTCTAGTCAGATAAGCTCGGAGTAGATAGGAAAGTTTCCATTATTGTCTAAATTTCATGTAAATTCACAGATATATTTGAGACATAGGTGTGGTTGCAAGGTGAGCAGTAACTTTGAGCTGTATATTTTATGGTCATGCTTCATGGTAAAGAAGGTGGCATATCAGACAATGAAAGTTAATTATGCTGAAATTAATAGCAAAATGATGTATTTACTTTTGAAAAGGAAGAAGTATAAATTACATTGTTGATGGTAGCACCAGTAACTATAATATACTAAAACTGTTTTTTTTCCTGAGCACTTAAAAAATGCATGCAGAATGAAAAGTTTGTCATATTTTGTCAGGTGTTAACCCATTATCTATTATCTTCCTACTGGAAATATGTATTGTTTCCTTTTGCTTTTCTCATGAAAGCTGAAGTCTGTTACCTCTGTTCTAATCCTTTGTGCCTCAATACAGATGAGTCTTTTGGAATTAGCCTTTTCCAGAAAGGGGGTAGTGGTGGCAGTTCTTAGCTTCTTAAAGAAATGAGAGAGAAATGGATCATAAAGTTGACCCACCAGCATCAAACCCTCAACTGAGCCCCAAAACACTCTTTGTCACAATGAACTTTTTCTTAGCTTTCCAACTAAATCTGAGATCTTAATTATTTAAATTCTAAAATATAAATCCACTTCTTATGCTAGATGAAACAGGAAGCCTGAGACAATTTCAGACTTTTTCTTTTCTCATTCTTTCTAGTTGATCCTTAAGAAACAGCCTTTCTGAGGAGGACAAACAACCCACAGAAGCTTTTCTTCTCTTGGCAATTGCTTTTTTTTTGTTTTTGCAGCTTTAATTATTTATTGTGCAAGGTAATAAATCCATTTTCCCTAGAGTGCCTTGTGTCTGCAAAAAGTTGTTTGAGACCACCAGAGGAAGCCAATGGTGACCTTTCCCCACCTCTGCTGTAGCTTATTCTCCTCCCTCTCCCCTTAAAGCTGAGGTGTGTCACTGCTCACTGAGGCTGATGAAGAGACTTGAGTCCTTTCTGGAATGCTCAGCTGTGACAGAAGCACTGCCACCGTCTCCCAAGCTGATTCTGAGACTCTCAGGTGCAGAGTTTAACCGATGCTGGCAGGGCACCGGCTTGCTATAGCCCAGGCTGCAGGTTCCCTCAATTCCAAGCCATGAACGAATCCAGATGGACTGAATGGAGGATCCTAAACTTGAGCAGTGGCCCTGTGAATGTGTCTGAGCGTCACTCCTGCCCACTAGGATTTGGCCACTACAGTGCAGTGGACATCTGCATCTTTGAGACAGTTGTTATTGTCCTGCTGACATTTCTGATCATTGCTGGGAATTTAACAGTCATCTTTGTCTTTCACTGTGCTCCACTCTTACACCATTATACCACCAGCTACTTCATCCAGACGATGGCATATGCTGATCTTTTCGTTGGAATTAGCTGCTTGGTTCCTACTCTCTCACTTCTCCACTACTCCACAGGTATCCACGAGTCACTGACTTGCCAGGTTTTTGGATATATTATCTCGGTTCTCAAAAGTGTTTCTATGGCATGTCTTGCTTGCATAAGTGTGGATCGTTATCTTGCAATCACCAAGCCTCTCTCCTACAATCAACTGGTCACCCCTTGTCGGCTGAGAATTTGCATTATTTTAATCTGGATCTACTCCTGCCTAATTTTCTTGCCTTCTTTCTTTGGCTGGGGGAAACCTGGTTACCACGGTGACATTTTTGAATGGTGTGCCACCTCTTGGCTCACCAGTGCCTATTTTACTGGCTTCATTGTTTGTTTACTTTATGCTCCTGCTGCCTTTGTTGTCTGCTTCACTTACTTCCACATTTTCAAAATTTGCCGGCAGCACACCAAAGAGATACATGACCGGAGGGCCCGGTTCCCGAGCAATGAGGTGGATGCCTCTGGAGAGACTGGACACAGCCCTGACCGTCGCTATGCCATGGTCCTGTTTCGGATAACCAGCGTATTTTACATGCTGTGGCTCCCCTATATTATTTACTTTCTTTTAGAAAGCTCCCGGGTCTTGGACAATCCGACACTGTCCTTCCTAACAACCTGGCTTGCTATAAGTAATAGTTTTTGTAACTGTGTAATATACAGCCTTTCCAACAGTGTTTTCCGACTAGGCCTCCGAAGGCTGTCCGAGACAATGTGCACGTCTTGTATGTGTCTGAAGGAGCAGGACACACGAGACCCCAAGCCCAGGAAACGGGCCAATTCCTGCTCCATTTGAAGAGAACTGCCCAGTAAATCAGGTGTAATGGACAGTGTTTGGTTCATAGTCTTGATTCATCTGGAAATTTGCCACTAGAGAAATATTTACTTGAATAGTAAATATGAGATGAAGGGACTAAAGGTTTCATTTTTTCTCTTTTTTCCTGGAGGAAAAAACCAAAGGAAAGGATGTATAGAGAGTAATCTCATGAGATAAATATAGCCTGTGAGTATCAATGTGCAGTAATAGGAAAAATTAAGCACTGAGGATGACAAAAGTAAGTCAGATATCCCACAGGATGCGAGCCAAGCCCCTCGGTGTCTTTCTCTCTGAACTCTGTCCTCTGTCTTTGTCTCTAATTCTTGTCTCTTTGCTCTCATTGTGTTTGTGGAAATTACTTGCATCAATTTTCCTCTGTAGAAAATTGCTACATATTATATATGTGGCAAAGTATAATCTTTGGCATCAAAGTGTACTTTTAAACACACTGATCTGAAATCCGGAAGTGGTCTCTCATGGGTGTATAGTAACCATTGTATGTTAGTACCTGCCACACAACCCTTTTGCTTGTGTTTTTATAATCTCTACAGCACACATTTTCTGCCATGAGCAAAAAGAAACAGTATTTTTATTTCATCAGGGTAAAGTGATGCCCCCTCCCCTGTATTCCTGCTGTATTTCTCTTTACCTGCATCATTTGGTACCTTAATTCAGAAGTGTCTTAGCTAATGAAAGAATCTACTATATAGAGCAATCAAAATGTTAAATAATTTATTCCTTCCAACAAAGCAATTGGTAACCAGTATGAGGTATTATGTTAAATCTTTTTAATGGCTTTTAGAAACATTTTTTCTGTTTTTTTTTAAATTCTTTCACATTCCCAAGGTGGTGTCCCTTTTGCTATATAGTAAAGCTTTGTTTTCCTTTCAGACAAACCACAAATAATTCTAATGCAGATGGTGAGTACTCACCCGGAAGTGAGGCATTGCTCTTAAAGCTACTTGGTGTGTCTTTTAAAAAAAAATTTTTAAGACTAAAATATTGACCTTTTTGTGTTAGGTTTACAAAACTTACTGTTCTGTCCACCAATCATTTGTGTAATATGCGTTTGCACATAGTATATTTTTTACAACAAAGAAAATGTAAATGATATTATGTGAGCTGTGCCTAATGTTTTCTTAGCACAATATATAGATCAATGTTGCTTAAATCACCAATATAGGGAAAAATATACAAAAACTTATTCTAAGAAAAAAAATACTTTTGTTAGCTGTTATTTAGATATTTATATTAGACCAAGCTGTATTCTTAGTGCTGCTGAGAATATAATACACTTAATTATGAAATACAAGTGACAGCTTTCAGTATTTTCTTTTGTAATGATCTGTTTTCATATTCAGAGTTTAAATTAGCTTATTTTTTAGTGTGCTACATGGAATTGTATAATAAATTGTTAGGGGTTTAGATGTAGTAAAATGACATTTGGGAATTAGTAGTGAAGCAGGTCTGAGTGGTAAAATATCTAAATCTTACTTTTTTTTACCATAATTTTCCTGCCTGACCAATATTTTAAATTTTATATCAAACTACTGAGTACTTTTCTTCTCAGCATTTTTGATTTGTTTGTTTTATGAAATGCATTAATGAATGTGCCTACGGAAGCCAATCGTGTTGCACACTGGTGGTTTGACTTCATAGGCCCTTTAGTGGAAATGTCATCATTCTATTGAGGTTGTTCTGAAACCCTGTATATTTTTTAAAATGTAAGAAAGGTTTAAAATAAATAATAAAATAGTATTCTATATATCAAAATCAGACTTTGCTCCAGTTTAATAAAATACTTAACTTGGAACAAGAGTTTACTTATTTGGGATCAAAATTTAACTGTTTTATATTTCTGTGGTATGGGTTGTTTACATTAATTCTTGTCCCCATTTTGCAACTGGCATCTTGGAAAAGTTGAAATGTGCATTTTAAGTTTAGATCCGTTCAATGAAACATGATGCTATAACTTTTCAGTGGTCATAAATGGGACCTTCAACATGTATTATTTGAGAACAAACACATTTTGATTTCTTAAGTTTGGAGTGTACATATAGTTAGAAAAGACTTAGTAGATGACCTGTACAGTTACTAAGTGAGGTCATGTTTATTGCATTTTCCTCTTCTAGCTTTTTCTTGTAATAATTCTAACAACAGTTATGCACCAGGCACCGTGTTAAGTTTTACATGTGACATTTAATCCTACTATGACTCTTTGAGATAGGCACTGTTATTCCCATTATAGAGATGAGGAAACTAGAGAAAAGTGACTTATCCAAAGTCACTCAATAAAGTCAGTGTCAGAAGTTTAGTAACACCCAGTTTTCCTGGAGCCAAAGCCTGAATACTTAACCACTATACATACTGCCTCCTCCTCACCCTCTCCCCCGCAAAAAAGCCTTCAAACCTTTGTACCGCTTTTCACTACAAAAGTTCTCTTTCTTTTTTTCTCACCTAAATCTTTTGCTTCACTTCTTTTTTCTTTTCTGGTGATATCTTTTTCCTTTATCTTACAAATCCCTTTGATGAAAACAGCAATCTTAATAAGCCCAAACTTGCCAGGTTAGTCTATAATCTGTAGTCTATAATCAAACTATTTTTTAAAATAGTAAAAGTGAAACCCCTGGGCATGGCATTTCCTTGACATTACTTTTGTTCATTTTTGTTATGTTTTCCTAGAATACCTTTTTAAAATCTCTATAAATTTCTTATTGAAAGAGAATTTTTTTGAAGAAGAGTAGAAATGGAAATCTTTATTGTAGCCTGAAAGGGGAGCCACTATGAGGCAAGTTTTAGGTTTAGAATTTCTATTTATTGTAATGTTTCCTGTGTAACTCTAGGGTAAGCCACTTAACTTTCCTTTGATGTACTTTAATATGTGTATAATTTTAGAATAAGGTAGTAGTTATTTTGAAACTATGCTGTCTTTTTCAGAATAATGCATTTTAAGAACAGGAAGCATAGCCGTTATTCTCATCATTATATAGTGTTCTGTGATAATTATCCAATTTGGTTATAAATGACAGCATATATAATTTATTATGCGAGTGTAGACATAAATGACGTTGTTGTGTTAAAGAATGTGCTCTGTCTCTCCCCACCCTGAAAACTAATATATATATATATATATATATATATATATATATATATATATATATATATATATTTATATATATGGCAAGTATGTGATACACAAGTAAAGAAGAACAGTATGTGGAGAAGTTGCTATGTAACATGCTGAGCATAGCATCACTTGTGTTCGGGTAGAAGCACCAGCAGTGCACGGGAGCTTATGTTACTGTAGATGCTGTATTTTGATGTTTTAGGTTCCAACAGTTGACCTTTTCCGAGAGCAAAACTATTGTAAGGTTAAGAAGGTTATGTAGAAAGTGGCATATTCTACAGCCAAGTATATAGACATCGGGGAAAACAAAATGACCAGTTGTTTCTTGGAAATGAAAGTTCTATCCAGTGCTAGTTTTGCTCTATAATTTAAAATATTCATAACTTTTTAAAAATAGTAAAAGTGGACATCTTTTAAAATATTAAGTGATGTGATTAGGTATTTCTTTATTAATATTTATTTACAATTTATTTTTATAATGAGCATTTACTTTTTTAATAATTAGGAAGATAAAATAGTTTTAATAAAAATAATGCTATTTAAAAAAATATTTTGACATTTCACAAAACAGTTTTTGTTCTTTCTATAAGTAACATTATCCAGTTTTGTGTTAAAACTATTTTGCTTTGATGATAATTTATATGATTTTCTGACTTTCTAGTATTTGTTATTTTAAAAAGTTTTTCAGAGAAATTTGATGACCTTCCACTTATGATATTAGATGTTCTTATTTTTGCTCCAACACAATTGGTTTGAAGTGTTATTTGCTGAATTTGAAATGGATATCAATCACTGTAGGTTTTTTTATGCACCACATCTTTAGCAAAAGGATGATCCTGCATTTCATAGATTGGCAGGATTCTATTTTCAGTCCCCCCATCTAAAAAGATTATATCTATAACTTTTTAATGATAATTTTATTCTATTCTTATATATGATTAGAGGCCCACTGCATAGATTTGTGCACATTAAAAGAAAATTAATTAGAAGGTGGCCGAAGGGGCGGGACTGGGCGAGACGGGCTGGACACGTCCTGGAGCCAACCTCCAGCGGTCCCTCTACAGCTGGCAGCACCTGGATCAGCCGGGGCTTGAAGGGCATCTGTGGAGTGAGCGGGATCCCTCTGGCAGGTGGGGTCCCTCGGCCTGGCCTGCAGGGATCAGGCTGAAAACCGCAGTCTGACATCCCCCGAGGGGTTCCAAATTGCGAGAGGGCGCAGGCCAGGCCTTGGGACCCCACCGGTACATTTGAGCACTGGACCTCTAGTATGCATAGAAGACCTTTGGTTAAGCTCTTCCCTTCCTCCCCCCGCCCCCCTTCCCTCTGAGATTCACCAGTTTGTTCCATGGTTCCATGCCTCTGGTTTCCACTCCTGTGTTGAGAGTCTGCTCCCTGGTGGTCAATGTGCGTCACAGCTACCAGCCAGTTGGCAGATCACTTAGGCTTTTACTAATAATAGTAGATTCCCCCATGAAGGTGAAAATATCACAGTAATACATCTAACAAGTGTCTGGTGTGTCTGATAGATATTAAACATAAAACACATATAGGATTTCAGTACCTTCACCATAGTAAATGGGACCATATTAATTTTTGAGATTCTAAAATTTGTAGATGATAAATATCAAGAAACATAGCACATAAGGGTAAAATTTATTGAATGGAAGTATTTGTTAAAATTCTTAAGCTTTCCCAAATGCTACTTTATTCAAGAGAAATCACTTTTATCTTTGACTTTAGACATCTGACTCCAATTTTATCTTATGTTTTCTACTTAAGCAAGTGTAAATACAGTTGATGCCAGTTAAAAGTGCCCGAATAAACTTTATAAATTCAAAGTTGTGGCATTATTTTAGTTGAGAGGCCCCCATAAACACAAAATCAAGTATAAAAGTATATAGCCTGTTCATTCAAATTCAAAATATATGAGCATTCAAAATATATAGCCCTGGCCAGTGTGGTTTAGTGTTTGGGCATCGTCCCATGCAACAAAAGGTTGCTGGTTCGATTCGGGGTCAGGGCACATGCCCAGGTTGCAGGTTTGGTCCCCAGTAGGGGGCATCCAGGAGGCAGTGGATGGATGGTTCTCTTTCATGTTAATGCTTTTCTCTCTTCCTCTCTCTAAAAACCAATAAAATATCTTTAGGAAAAAAAAGTCAGAATATATCTTTGAACGCAGTGCAGACTGTAGCAAATGGTGACCAGTGTTTTGCTTGAGGTTATGCTTGACATAAACCATTGATCACGGATATACTCAGTGTAAAATACAATTTTAAAACACTTACGTTCGTAATAGAGTTTGAAGTTTAAAATAGGTATTAGATCATACATGTTATGTTAATAGCCTCTTCACAGTTATTTCATTTACTTTTTCAGGAATTTTATAATAAAAATATTAAATTGATATTATAAATGATAGATGTAGAGAAGATTAAAAGATAATTTGTGAAGAAGTCAATAAAAAATTCTTGAAAATACTGGTTTTAATGTTTTAACAAGTTAAAATATATTTGGAATTTTCTTATATTATTTTGACGAGGAAAGGATGATTCAAAATTGGTTTTTCAGAAATGCTTGAAGTTATCAATTTCAAAGTAGAGCACAGTTCTTTATTTGAAATGAAAGAACCACTTTATAATATATATCTAGGTTTTTGTGAAATGTTTTTCTTGCCAAAGGTTAAAGTTTAAAATGAAGTTGTATTAAAATTACAAATTGCAAATAGATATACATTCAAATTGCTGCTTTCTTCAAATAGATTTTGAGGAAAAACTCGTTATCCCAAAGATTAGTTTATTATTCTATTTCCACTACCCCAGGCAACTAAAATAACTTAAGTGTCTAAGATCTTAAAACTTTACTGGTCATGGCATGTACGGGAGGGGGGGTGGTGGCAACTGATTGATCTTTCTCTCTCTCTCAAATCAATAAAAAACATATCGTTGGGTGAGGAATAAAAAAAGAAGATAGCATGCCCTAACTGGTTTGTCTCAGTGGATAGAGCATTGGCCTGCGGACTGAAGGATCCCAGGTTCGATTCCGGTCAAGGACATGTACCTTGGTTGTGGGCACATTCCCAGTGGTGGGGGGTGCAGGAGGCAGCTGATCGATGTTTCTCTCTCATCGATGTTTCTAACCCTCTCCCTTCCTCTCTGTAAAAAATCAATAAAATATATTTTAAAAAAGATAGCAAATTATCAGGTTTTCATTAGTTTGACTTCAGATGAAAGATCTCAGAGATTCATTAGGTCTTCCTGCCCTTTTCAGAGTACTCAGTAGACTGGAGGTGTCAAGAAAAGAACTCAAGGATTTCTTATAGAGATTATTTGAATGCTGATATTGTGTCTATTTCATATATCCACCAACTTGCCCTTTCATGTTAGTACTTTTTAATTTCAGACAACTCTATAAAAGAATGAATTATAGCTAATCACTGTAAATTTGTTTCCAAATTCTGCCTCTCCTGATTTCCATCCCTTTTACATAACTAATTTCCCCTTTTTCTTCCTCAATCAAGATTCATTTTGTGTATTTTATAATTTTTAAGGAAGTATTACCCCTTGAGGAAATTTAGGGGTCTAAAGGCATAAAAAAGAAAATTAAATCACCTATTGTTCCATTATCGATATATAATTAGATATAACAACTCCTCATTTTTTTTCTTTTCTTTTTCCACTATGGACTAACACTTTTTCTATCTACTACTAGTAAAGGATATTTTGGCCCTGCTGGCATGGTTCAGTGGTTGAATGTCAACCTATGAACCAGGAGGTCACAGTTTGGATTCCTGGTCAGGGCACATTCCTGGTCAGGCTTGATCCTCAGAAGAGGGAATGCAGGAGGCAGCCAATCAATTATTCTCTTTCATCATTGATGTTTCTATCTCTCTCTCCCTCTCTTCTTCTCTGAAATCAATAAGAATATACTTTTTAATTTTAAAAGAAGGATTTTTAATGTAATTATTTATAATGTAAGCATTTTGATGTTATTGTACACAGATTTTTAAAAATATATTTTATTGATTTTTTACAGAGAGGAAGGGAGAGGGATAGAGAGTTAGAAACATTGATGAAAGAGACATCGATCAGCTGCCCCCTGCACACTCCCTCCTAGGTATGTGCCTGCAACCAAGGTACATGCCCTTGACCGGAATCGAACCTGGGACCCTTGAGTCCACAGGCCAAGGCTCTATCCACTGAGCCCAACCAGTTAGGGCTTATTGTATATTCTTTATGAACATCTTTATAAATAAAACATTGTCTCTATTTAGTATTATTACAATTTTTAAGAAATACTTAGTTAAAACGTGTGGAGATATTTTAAGATTATACATATTGCCAAATTGCTTTCTAAAAGGAGTGAGCCAGTTTATCTTCACATCAGTAATTATCAAGCTATGTTGTTTCACCACAAACTTGCCAGCAGAAAGTCTACAGTAACAAGTAACTTAAGGGAATTGATTTTCACTTTATCTCCTAGCTCCTTTAAGAGGTTGTTTTGTTAATGCAGTTTTTTCTGGTATTTGTTTTTCTAGCATACCCCCTCCTCCCCCCCCCCATGCCAAATGTAACTAAAATAGGTCTGCTGCCCTGACTGGTTTAGCTCAGTGGATAGAGCGTTGGCCTGCAGACTGAAGGGTCTAGATTCGATTCCCATAAGAGGCATATACCTTGGTTGTGGACACATCCCCAGTGGTGGGTGTGCAGGAGACAGATGATCGATGTTTCTCTCTCATCAATGTTTCTAACTCTTTGTCCCTCTCCCTTCCTCTCTGTAAAAAAAATCAATAAAATATATTTAAAAAAATAAAAATAAAATAAAATGGGTCTGCTGAACCTCATTTAAAGAAATAATTCTTTATTTCAAAGGTCTTTGAGCCCAAATTATCTTCTTTCTCACTTTATTAGTTCACCATTTACTCTGCTGCTGCTTGGTTAAGACCATGTTATTTACAGAACACTGAATTCTGTTAATGCTTTGCCCTATGATTGGTGCTATCTTCTGCATTGCCTATTTCATTGTGCGTTGTGTGTGCCCCAGGGCCATCTGTGTACTGAAGTTTGAGAAAGACTTAGAACATGTTTTGCCCCTGTTACAGCAGTTACATCCCTACTTGCCTCTCCAGGAAGGGGAGGACCTTTCCTAAGCAGACTTTTAGATCCTGGCTCCTTGGAGTGTATGTAGGCATCAACACTTCAGTTGTTAAGGGCTGCGGGCCCCAGTCCTGGTTTTGATTCTAGGATTTACCTGACCTGCAGAACTGTGGGCACAGTTCCCTCAGCAGCTTTATCACCTCGAAGAAGTCCTACCTGGTGTGGATGTGGAAGGAGCAAGGGATGCTCACATATCTGCATCTTTCCTCCTCGCTGTGTCTTTCACTCAAATCTCTCTGGCTCCTCAGTGCTTTATATTTAGTGGCTATTCAATATTTGTTGAGCTAAGTATAAAGTGCTTTCTATGTATTAAGTCATTTATTTCTTGAATTCAATTGAACTTAATTATCCAAATTAACTGTATTTCTGGGTTTTTCCACTCCCACTTACCCCAACTCAGCTGAGGTGTGATTGGACTGAAGGTTACCTCAAATCCTTTCCCCCACTGCCTTTATATTAGAGGCTAAATGAGGAAGCCATAAAACTTGGTGTATTAGGAGAGTCGAATGATTACTTAATAAAGGTATCATTTAATATAGCTATTCTCTCTAATTGAATTCTTCCTTCCAAACCCCACAGTGCAGGCTTTGAATGTGTTTTAAAGGAGGATGAATGCACTTTGGGAAGATTTGGATTTTGGATAATTTTTATTTGCATTCAGCTGAAATGAATCTCTTTCTGACTTATGTATGATTATATAGAAAATTTAAAATTCTATATTATCCCAAACCTTCTCATATGTTAGTAGAACTGTTGTTCCTATCTCTAGTCTTCTTGGATGATTTCTGGTAAATTATGGTTTTGAAGTTCATCATTGGCTTTTCTCAGAATATGCTCTAATATATCCTTCTTTAAATGGTGCTCAGAGCTGAATATAATGTTCTGTATGTTACATGACCAGTGTCAGAAGAAAGTGGAGTTATCTTTTTTGCTTGCTTTATATTTCATACTGCTAATTTTTCTGCACAAAAGTAAATTAGATATCTTTGTTAGTTATACTTTTCTGTTTAACATATTTATTTTATTTTCAATAAACCCATAAATATTTTTCACACCTTCTTAATTATATGTTCTTTCTCTACATGTACAATGGTTTGTGTTTTTTAAAAACCTTATCTTTCTCTCCCTTAAATTTCATCTTGTTAGAGCTGCTTCATTTAGACCAGTTTTTTTTTTTTTGAATTTTCATTGTGTCTTTGCATTTGTCATCTTTAAATGTGATAGACATATTTAATGTATAAGGCCAGATAATTGATGTTTAAAAATCAAGCTATCTTGGCCCTGACCGGTTTGGCTCAGTGGATAGAGCGTCGGCCTGGGGACTGAAAGGTCCCAGGTTCGATTCCAGTCAGGGGCATGTACCTGGGTTGCGGGCACATACCCAGGAGGGAGTGTGCAGGAGGCACTGATCGATATTTCTCTCCCATCAATGTTTCTGACTCTCTGTCCCCCTCCCTTCCTCTCTGTAAAAAACAAACAAACAAACAAACAAAAATATATATATATATCAAGCTATCTTTTTCATGGGTCCCTAACACCACCCCCAGGTTTGGTGATTTGTTGGAAGGACCATAAGATTGGCCATACCCATGGCTAAGAATTATTGCCAACAAATGGATATTAAACAGAATTAGCAAAGGGAACCAGATGGGAGCTTTTAAGAGTCCTCTCCCAGTGGAGTCACACAGTGTTCACTTAATTCTTCCAGCAAGTAGTGACAGCATGTGCAGTGTTATGCAGCTCATTAGAGACTCAGCACCCCAGCATTTTTACTGGGAGCTGGTCATACAGGCCTCCTTGGCCGACCACCTACCAAAATCCCAGACTCCCAGAAGAAAAGCAGATATCCTATATAATAAAAGCCCAGCGACTAAAATGGTGGAATGACCAGAACTACCAGAGACCAGAACACCATGGCCCCTTGTCCCAGCTGGCCCCACCCCTCAGGGAGCAGTAGGGACAATCAGGCAGGCAAGCAGGCAGGCAGAGGAGGTTAGGAGTGATCAGGCAGGCAGGTGAGTGGTTAGGGGGTGATCAGGCAAGCAGGCGAGAAGTTAGGAGCCAGCGGTTCCAGATTGCGAGAGGGATGTCCAACTGCTGGTTTGATCAGGCCTAAATTGGCAATTGGACATCCCCTGAAAGGTCCCGGATTGCGAGAAGGTGCAGGCTGGGCTGAGAGATTTCCCTCCCCCCACCCATGCATGAATTTTGTGCACTGGGCCTCTAGTTTAGTGTAAATAATATTGTTTGTATAAACAATCCAGGCACAATAAGCTTATTTAGGAAGAGTTTTATATCATTATAGGTAACTGTTTATCAGCCAAGTTTTTAGAAGTTAGCCAAGGGCTAACCTTTTAAGGAGGCTGTTTCAAGAATAGGCAGTCCCAGGCCTGCTATATTAACTCTTCTCTATACATTATGTTATGTTGACATTTACTAGAATAGTATATGTCTTCTGTGTTTTGAGATTGGTGCAATAAAATTCCTTATATATACACCAAGGTGGTCATTTGCTCAGAAGTGACCTTGAATGTAGGCTCTTTTGATGAGATTAGACCTGTTATTTTTATTTATTAAATATATATATATATATAATATATATTGATTTTAGAGAACAAGAGAGAGGGAGAGAGAGATAGAAACATCAATGATGAGAGAGAATAATTGATCGGCTGCCTCCTGCACACCTTCTACTGGGGATCGAGCCTGCAACTCCGGGCATGTGTCCTTGACCGGAATCGAACCCGGGAATCTTCAGTTCGCAGGCTGACGCTGTATCCACTGAGCCAAACCAGGTAGGGCTATTTATTTACTTTTAAAAATATATTTTTTATTGATTTCAGAGAAAAAGGGAAAGGGAGAGAGAGCTAGAAACATCAATGATGAGAGAGAATTATTGGTTGGCTGACTACTGTATGACCCCATTGGGGATCGAGTCCACAACCTGGCCTGTGCCCTGACTGGGAATCAAACTGTGACCCCCTGGTTCATAGGCTGACACTCAACCACGGAGCCACACCAGCTGGGCTAGACCTGCTATTTTTATGGCAGAAGACTGTTTGTTTGAAATGCACCTTACTTTACCACTTAATGTTGTTTCTTGTAAACAATAGTTTTAGTTATATAATTTTGGTAAAAATATTTAGCAACATTTGCCTCCCATTTTTCCTCCTTATTATTAGTTGCCAAATAGTTACTAATTTTGTGGGTTACAGACTTCCAAATGGCTAAATTGCAAAGATTGTTTACCTTTTATAAAACCTAGTTTTTCTCTAATTTTTATTATTATTTTAATCTTGTTCTTGTTTGTATAAGAGAGGAAAATTAAGAATAGCAAGAACAATAAACCCACAATTTGGAACAAACCAACTAAATCTTCATAATTTAAATTTCATGAATTACATTTTATTTAAGTTGTTACTGGGAAGGTACCATTTATTTTACAGTTGTAGAGCATTTATACAAGTGCAGAAACCTTTTTTTTTTTTTTTAAACCATTTGAGAAGTACTTAATTTGATGTACTTCCTATAGATATTTTGGACTTGTCAGAAGAGAGTATTTTATTTTCTAAGCTTATACTTTATACTGAATTATAAATTTTAAAAGGCCAAGAAATAAGTGTTAAAGTCCTTTTGCTTATTCATTTAGCAAATGTAATTATGATTCAATATATGATTATTTGATACTACTTACTATAAGAAAATTTGTAATTCATAACTACATTTTAAATATAGAAATATTTTAATACAGGTATCTTTAGCATTTGGAGTATATTTTCCAGGGAGATTTTTAAGAATGCCTTTTAGTTGAGTTTTTAAGATGAAAATAATGACCTTTTTTGCAGTTCTGCCCAAGGACAAATGATTGGATGATATTTTAAAATGATCCTTACAGAGCTGTAATTTTGTGATGCTTTCCCCATTCCTCATTTATTGTTCCCTTTGAATATTTCCACAGAGAACACATCCTTTCTCAGGGATTGGACTACCATCCTTTGCCAGGTGCTCTGAAATGAAGCTCTAAATCTGGCCTTGTGCCTTTTCTCTAGTTACATGTATCTAGTGTTCAGATTCTGCATTTCTCATAAAAATTGAAACCCAAACAATTACAAAGGGAACTCACTATTGCCAACTCTTATTCCTTAAACTGACTGTCTCATTTGGATTTGTTTTCTTATTAACTGCTTTGGTACAGCTTACAACTCTGTGTATGTAATAAATGCCCATTTCCAGGTTACAGCTCTGTATATTTAATATATGCCTACTGGAAAAAGACTACAAGACTTTCTTCTCCCTCCCCATTTCATTCAGAATTCAATGTGTATTCATTTTTTCTGTGTTCTAGGATACCTTCTCTGAGTTACCACGTAGATTACTTTCTTTACTTTCAATCTTCATGTGTAGTTTTATTATATTCTTTATGTACTTTGAATCATATGAACTGTGATTAACTGGTAACACATGACATAGTCTCCTACTCCTAATAATCCTTTCAGCATTTACAAGGTGAACACTTTAATTGTTAGGGGGCTCTGTAGCTTAGAAGATGCTTCCTAGTTGTGAGCCAAAGTTTTCTTTCTCAAAATACCTACCATTTGGTCCTGTGTCATCTCTTCTGGAGAAAAACAGAAATGTCATCTTTTTGATATAGTACTTCTGATATGTGAAAACTGCTCTCATATCTTCCTTCTCTTCCCAGATTACACATCTTTATTTTCCCACCCTTTACTCATTCATCCATTTAGCAAATATTTATTGAGCACCTCTTAGGTGCAAGGCACTGTTTTGAAATACTTGGAATATGGTGTTGAACAAGAATGATGGGCTCTCTTTTCTCATAGGGTTTATTCCAAATAGAGATACCGTATTTTCCAGCGTGTAAGACCACTGGGCATATAAGACAACCCCCAACTTTTGAGAAGATTTTCCTGGGTTAAAAAGTCCGGACGGAGACTGTATGCGGCACAAAAAGGAGTCAACCAGAGACACTTGCGGTCTCCGTCTGGCTCCATTGACAATCCCCGACTTTTGAGAAGATTTTCCTGGGTTAAAAAGTTGTCTTACACACTGGAAAATATGGTAAACCAAAAGTTTTCCAAATTAAGACACTGACAAGTAAAAAAGAAGATAATTTTAGATTATGATACATGCCATGAAGAAGGTAACACAGGGCTATAGGATAGAGAGCGTAGAGATGGGAAGCTACTGCTTCTCCATGTATTTTGGTTTCCTAATGTCTCATCATCTGGATTGTCTTCCACACAACAACACTCACCGACCTTTTGTGCCGTGAAAATCCATGCAAGGGTGGGATGGACTTTGACCTGCTAATGTCCTCTATATACATAGGAAGGTAGAAACCTCTTAATTATGTGTTCAATGGAGCTTTTGGACTACTAGATCCACAATGCCACTATTAAAAAGCCAGAGACAAAAATTTAGACCTTGTCGGACTTGGACGCAGTGTTCTCTGGCCCAGTGTGCTCTCACCTACAGTGGATACAGTGGGACTAACGCTTGCCATACCTAGACAATGTGTTTCCATTAGTGCAGCCCCAGATATCCTTAGTGAGTTCAACAGCAGCGTCACCTAGCTTTGTAGTGTACTTCTTCAGGTCTGTTTGTTTTGAACTAGTCTCTTACCAGCTCTTTCTCTATTCTGAACTTGAAAAATCATCTTATTGATCCTACTTGCATAGCTTTACAGTCCTCCCAATAAAATTCAATCTCACCTCCGAGCACTTCCTTCTCGTTTTTATGTGATCCCTTTGAATGTTATAGATTTGAAAAGCTTACCTCCTCTGTTGTCTTTCCAGTCAGCAATAATGAACTTAGCAAACAGTTTCCTTCTACATGGATTTTGCTTTATATGATTAGCACATTTTGATTCTATCTCTAATTCTTCCTAATAACTAGATACACCTTGATGTAATGTTAATATCTAGTTGCTGTGTTCCATCTTGTTTTCAATTATTTCATGAGATGTTTGCTAGAGAGGGAGAGGCATACTTATTAAGCCTGCATTCTGAGGTCAATTTGTTTATTTAAAATTTAAATTCCTTATTGTTTAATGTATTACATAAGTCTCCTTTTTCCCCCATTGACCTCTCCCCATCTGCTCCCAACCCCCAGCACATGCCCTCACCTCTTTCCCTCCACCCCCGCCCTGGCCTTTGGTGTCCATTGGTTATGCTCATATGCATGGTTTGGGTTTTAATTTTTTATTCTTTTACTTGTTATTTGTGTAATACTGAGGATGTTACCTAACCTCTCTGACCATTGGTTTCCTAATAATTGTTCCTCTTCATGGGGATATATGAAATAATGAATATAAATCGCCTATCATAGTGCCTGGTATATAAAAAGGAGAACCCAATAAATACTAGCAACAGCAACTGTAGTTATTGTCAGCCTTGCAAAAATTAAGTATATTCCATCTTGGGTTTTGCTGATCTAAAACCCTTTAAATGCATATTCACATACACAAATATACACATAGCTAGATTTTTGCCATTTTTTCTTAGGGATGAACACGGTGAAACCCATTTGTTTTTTAAGTCTTATATGTCATCTGTCTAGAAAAAGCATCAAACTTACCACCTCTGAAATCCATTTTTTTAAATTGAAAGCTTAAATTTTCTCTTCTCATTTATCACCTTTCCAGTGGTCCCCAGTTCTCAAAGTTTAGCAATACCAAATCCTTTACTAGCCTTTGGTTTATCTTTGAGCCTAGTCTAAAATTGAGTCATGGTCATGGGATGCTGAAAGTTAATATGGAAATTGCCTGGGTATTTCACTTAGTCACAGAGAATAAAATTGTTGATAGCAGGGAAGGGACATATTTATAACACAACTACTTTACGACAAGAGCTGTGAAAACATCTTTATATAGAACATTTTATTTAACCCTTTTAGTAACTTCATTTCACAGGGGAGGAAGTTAGCACCAGAATTTAAATGTATCTATTAAGTGGTAAAATATACAGAATTTGAATCCAGCTTTGTCTGACACTAAGATATGTCCTTTCCCTCCCATATATGCTGCCTCCTTTCTTCTGGATATTTGGCAAATAACATTATACTGACATGTATATTAAACTTAAAATATTAGCACTATTTTTTCTTTCACTGGGCATCTGTCCCTGGGAAGCCAATAAATAATTGCCCTAGAGATTTTCAAAGTCGGGAAATTGATGAGGATCATGACTAAAGTTGTCAAGTTTCCCTACTTAGGAAAACTTTAGCACTTTAGAAATACACTATAATGGAATCTTAAGGTTTGAAGAGACCTTCTTGGTCATGAGTTTTGTTTTCTGTCCACATAAAAGTCACATATGTGGGGGTCTATAATAAGGAGGTTATTTTAGTATTTTGTATGTGGAATAATTTATTTAAGATCAATTCTTGCCTTTTTAAATTACACTTTCTGGTAATACATTGTGTTTTTTTAATCTTTATTGTTCAGATTATTACAAATGTCCCTCTTTTTTTCCCCTATAGACCCCCTCCACCTGGTTCCCACTCCATCCCAGGCCCTCGCCACTCCACTGTCTACGTCCATAGGTACTGCATACATACGATCTTTGTCCATTCTCTTCCTACACCCCCCCACATCTCCTTCCCCCTGAGAATTGTCAGTCCATTCCATTTCCATGCCCCTGATTCTGTTACATTCACCAGTTTATTCTGTTCATCAGATTTTTTGTTCATTTGATTTTTAGATTCACTTGTTGATATGTATTTGTTGTCACTTTGTTGTTCTTAACTTACTATCTTTACCTTTTTCTTCTTCCTCTTCTTAAAGAATACCCTAGGGTTAAGGGTGTTGGGGATGCGTGAAGAGACTGGACAATAATTGTACACCTATGGATGAGGACAATGGGGGGGCAAGGTCAGAGGTTGGGGTGGGAATTGGGAGGAGGGGAGCTATGGGGGGAAAAAGAGGAACAACTGTAATAATCTGAACAATAAAGATAAATTAAAAAAAATAACCCTATATAATAAAAGCCTAATATGCTAAAAAAAAAAAAAAAAAAGAATACCCTATATAATACCAGTTGGGTGGTGATGAACTCCTTTAGCTTTTTCTTGTCTGTGAAGCTCTTTATCTGACCATCAATTCTACATGATAGCTTTGCTGGGTAATCTTGGTTGTAGGTTCTTGTTATTCATCACTTTGAATATTTCTTGCCACTCCCTTCTGGCCTGCATAGTTTCTGTTGAGAAATCAGCTGACAGTTGTATGAGTACTCCCTTGTAGGTAACTAACTATTTTTCTCTTGCTGCTTTTAAGATTCTCATTTTGTCTTTTGCCCTTGGCATTTTAATTATGATGTGTCTTGGTCCTCCTTGGATTCCTCTTGTTTGGGATTCGTTGTGCTTCCCGGACTTGTAATCTATTTCTTTCACCAGGTAGGGGAAGTTTTCTGTCATTATTTCTTCAAATAGGTTTTCAGTATCTTGCTCTCTTCTTCTTCTAGCACCCCCATAATTCAGATGTTGGTACTCTTGAAATTGTCCTAGAGGCTCCTTACACTATCTTCATATTTTGGGGTTCTTTTTTCTTTTTGCTCTTCCAGTTTGGTGTTTTTTGTTTCCTAATATTTCAAATTTTTGTCTTGATTCTTGGGATCCTCTAGTCTACTGTTGAACCTTTGTATATTATTCTTTATTTCAGCCATTGTATGCTTAATTTCTGACTGGTCCTTTTCTTTTTTCTTTTTTCTTTTGAATTCTCACTAAGATCCTTGAAGGTCTCACTAAGTTCCTTTGAGGTTTCTAGAAGATAATCTTGAGTAACCTTATAACTGTGGTTTTGAACTCTATATCCAGTTTGCTTTCTTTCACTTCTTTCATTTGTGACATTTTCTTTGTCTCTGTATTTTGGCTGCTTCCCTGTGTTTGTTTATATGTATTGGGTTGCTGCTAAGTCTCCTTGAGTTGATAGAGTGGCCTTGTGTAGGAGGTGTCCTATAGGGCCCAGTGGCTCAGCCTCCCCATTCACCAGAGGTGGACACTCTTGGTGCACCCCTTTGTGGGCTGTGTGCACAGTATTCTTGTAGTTGAACCTTGATTCCTATTGATATCACTGGGAGGAATTGACCTCCAGGCCAATTGGCTGTGAGGACCAGCGGTGTCTACAATGGAAGAGCTGCTGTGCAGGAGACACCCCTATGGAACAGGACTTACTTTAGTGGGGCTTTGGTGCTCCACTTCACTGAGCCTGCCCCTTGAGTGTGTCACTTATGAATGTGAAGAGTTGTAATCTGGTATGGTCTCACACTGACCACTGGGTACACTGGCTTTTGGATTTCTAAGGAGGTGCAAAGTCAGCCACTGACTGGGGCCATCCAGCAGGAGCTACAGAGAGATCTGCAGATTCCTCCTCTTTGTATGGGGTTTGGAAGTGTCCAGATGAGTCCCAGCTGTGAAGCAAGGTAGACTGCTCCTGGTGCTGGCCTTGGGCCTTCTTTTGATAGCTATGGAGCTCCCTGACCCAGCTGCAGCTTGTTTGACAGGTTTTAGGTTAAGAAAGGACAGGCCATTCATATTGCAAAGCTTAGATGGGGTTATAAATTGGGTGGGGTGGAGTCTCAGGGGATCTCCAGGGTGGAGCAAACAGCAGTGGCTGCCAATCAGCCCTGCACTGAGGAGGTCCCAGCACAAGAACAATGACCATTGCAAACACCTCTGTCTAGAAGAGAGCTGCCCCTGCATTCCTGCCCTGATGCCAGACAATCCAGTTTCTCCCCGTATGTGTCTGGGTCTCCCAGAATCTCACCCTGCACAGGAGCTCAGAGCAAGTGGGAGCTTGTATCTCCCTCCCAATTAAAAAAGTGGCACACCTGGGTGCCAGCCCGTTCTGTGCCTCCATACCTCCTACCAGTCTCGATGCACCGTCTTCTTTACCTCTCTAGTTGTAGTACTTCCACTAATCCAGCTTTCCCATGGTTCTGGATGATAGTTGTTCTGTATTTTAGTTGTAATTTTGATGTGGTTGTGGGAGAAAGCAAGTACAGGTGTTTACCTATGCCATCATTTTGGTTCTCCCTCAATACGTTGTATTTACAAAGTTTCTTTTGTATTTCTGTAATTTAATGGCTGCACAAACCTTATACATGTAATAATAAATGATTGGAAGTTTAAGAATTCTTCTGTGTGTGAGAAATACCATGGTGTTGTAGTTTATCATGTAAGGATTGAATGACTTACACTAACTTCTGGAAGAGAGTTTTACACACACACACAAATCAGTACAGGTAAGCTGACTTTGTATTAAATAATTCTGTGATATTTTTATATTTTCATGTGGGTCATCAAAGCTTCTAATAATAGTTTATTTCATATTTTTGTCAGCCTTATTTACAAAAAATTATTTTAAAATCTTAAAATGCAAATAGACATCATCCTTATTATCTGATACCCTGATTACACAGTCTTCCCCCAGCTTTATTATAATTGACAAATAAAATTATATATATTTAAAATATACTTTATTTCTTTTTAGTGTTTTTAATAAAAAAATGTGTGGGTTTTTTTTATCCTCAGCCGAGGATGATTTCTCCATTGGTTTTTTTTGAGAGAGTGGAAGGGAGAGGGAGAGACAGAGAGAAACACCTATGTGAGAGAGACACATCTATTGGTTCCCTCACTCATGCCCCCGACCAGGGCCTGGAACCTGCAACTGAGGTTCGTGCCCTTGACCAGAATCAAACCCAGGACCTTTCAGTCTGCAGGCTAATGCTGCATATACTGAGCCAAACCTGTGTCTATATTTAAAGTATACTTTATTTCTTAATAAGAACTCATCCTGGTAATTGTTCAATGATAGATTCATACTCTATATTGGTTTTGTAACTTTGTAGTGTTAAAGCATAAAATAGAGTTATTTACTTCGAGTTTAAACAAATATTTTGATGATGTAATATTAAGCAGGTTCCATATTATTGAATGGATGGATATTTTTGTATAAATATCAAACAATGCATTTCAAATAGTGGTTGGTTTTTTTAGGCTAATATTGGACATTATTACCCCAAAGAATTCAAAGAAAAAAATTAAATCTCTAGAAGGATTCTATAATTTATCAAGAGATTGAATTTTTGCTTGGTTGCTAAAAAGTGGGCATGACGAAAATGTGAACATTGAAAATCAAATGGGCTGTGTTAATTTAATTTCCTGGAAAGCCATGTGAGTGATTCAGTGTTTGTGAAAATCTACATCCTATTTAAATGGACATTTAACTTTATTCATATGAAATGAGCCATGAGCTAGCCCATTAGGTGTTTTTGAAAGACTCAGCATCAAGAACAGTGTTTTCCAGCACTATTTCCAGAATAATATATGGTTGAAATTTGAAATTGATATTTCTTGAGTTCTGTGACATGAATGTGTCTTGCATATTTGTCCAAGCTCTTACTATTTAGTTACTGATGTTAATAAGCACAAAGAAAGATCTATTTCAGCTGAGTGATGAAAGTGCTGTAAATTAAATCAGAAATTATGATGGGGAAAGAAAAATTATAATAATCACATTAAAAAGGATTTGGCATGGTCTCTCATTTTTGTTATGTCAGGAGAGACTATTCATGTTGTTTGTTTCATTTTATGGAAACTTTTCATATAATTGCTCGTATATTCAAGAACCCAGTTGGTTCTATTTAACCAACCTCCCTCTCCCCCCTCCCCACCCCCCTCGGTTCTTATGTTCATGCAGCAACAGCAATTTGGTGATGTCCACCTCTGCCTCCTGGGAAGCTGCTGCTCTTTGATGCTTGTACTGAGAGCTCATGTCTTGATGGATAGGGCCTCTCTGCACCGGCTGGTATGCAGAATTCCTTATGTGCCAGGTGTTTGTTGCTTCCTAAGGAGTTCTGTAGAAGCAGGCTGCATTCAGTGGTACCTTAGGAAACATCCAGCTCTTTCCACCCCCAAAAGTCGATGTATTATCATGCACCACATGGATCCCAAAGCTTTCCTGTCTTATACTCCAAGTGTCTCAAAGAGGTTTTTTGAGCGATATCTTATTTTCCTGATTTTGGCATAGTATCTGTTGTCCTGAGCTCTAGGAGAAGTCCCATTTAGAATTGGGAGGTAGAAACATTATAGTCTCAAGTGCACCCAGAGGACAAAATGCCTGAATGTTGTTTTCTCTTTCTGCAGCACTTGCTGCCCTTTACCATCTTAGGATGATTTCTTACTGCAGAGCCCTCTTAGAAGTTAATAGAAATAATTTCCTGGCAGACTAGATATGCTTTGAAGTAAGGGTAATTTGGCATATATAACTATGTGATGCTAGAATTATTAAAATTTTCAAACTTTCTTTCAATGTCAACAGAATCTCCTTTAGATACATATACAGTAGGTTCTTGGGTTATGTTGGAGATCCGTTTCTACGGCATGAGGTAACAGTTGCTGTAAGTCGGAACCCACCCACATAAGCATCTACGTCACTCTAATGGAGCACATACACAGCAGTAATGAAGTGAAACAGCAAAAGAAATTTAAAAGAAAGATAATAATTTTTGACCTTTACTTATGGTAAATAAATAATAAAAAACATAAAGCACATATGTACGTACGTTGAAATGATGGAATTTCTTTTTTTTAATATATTTTTATTGACTTTTCACAGAGAGGAAGGGAGAGGGACAGAGAGCTATAAACATCGATGAGAGAGAAACATTGATCAGCTGCCTCCTGCACACTCCCCACTGGGGATGTGCCCACAACCAAGGTACATGCCCTTGACCAGAATCGAACCCGGGACCCTTGAGTTCGCAGGCTGACACTCTATCCACTGAGCCAAACCAGTCAGGGCGGAACTTTTTTTAAATAAATAAACTAGAGGCCTGGTGCACAAAAACTTGTGCACTTGGGGGAGGGGGGTCCCTCAGCCCGGCCTGTGCCCTCTAGCAATCTGGAACCCCTTGGGAAATGTCCATCTGCTGGCTTAGGTTCTATCCCCGATTGAGCCTAAGCTGGTAGTCAGACATCCCTCTGGCAGCCCAGGGGCCCTCGGGGGATGTCTACTTGCCAGTGGGGAGCAGGCCTAAGCTGCAGTTGGACATCCTTAGCTCTGCTGAGGAGGCGGGAAAGCTCCCGCCACCACTGCTGTGCTGGCAGCTGGTAGCCTGGCTTGTGGCTGAGCAGAGCTCCCCCTGTGGGAGCACACTGACCACCAGGGGGCAGCTCCTGCATTGAGTGTCTGCCCCCTGGTGGTCAGTGTGTATCATAGTGACCAGTCATTCCCTGCTGTTAGGGTCAATTTGCATATTACCCTTTTATCCTATAGGATTATTATATAGGATAGAGGCCTGGTGCATGGGTGGGGGCCGGCTGCTTTGCCCTGAAGGGTGTCCTCAATCAGGGTTGGGGTCCTGCTGGGGTGCCTGGGCAGCCTGGCTAAGTGGTTGATGGCTCTTATCATGCTGGCCTCAGCCCCTTCAAGGTGGGTTTCCCCCCCTGGGGTGCTTGGGCAGCCTGGGTGAGGGGTTGAAGACTGTTTTCAGGCTGGCCACATCCCTTCAGGGAGGGGGTCCTTGCTAGGGTACCTGGCCAACCTGGGTGAGGGGCTGATGGCTGTTTGCAGTCTGGCCTCATCCCCTTCAGCAAATGCCTTCCTGCTGGAGTACTTGGCCAGCCTGGGTGAGTGGCTGATGGCTGTTTGCAGTGAGGCTGGCTGGAAGCAGGTATCTGGGATTTATTTAACTTCTAAAATTGAAACTTTGTTGCTTTAACCGGAGCCCAGGTCGGGTTGCCCCTGACAACCCAAGCTCCCAGGGCTTCCTTGAGCCCAAGGCTGGAAGCAGTTATCTGGGTTTATTTATCTTCTATAATTGAAACTTTGTTGCCTTGAGCAGAGGCCACAGCTGGTCTAGGCAGACAGAAACCTTAGCTTCCTCCATTGCCAGGCAGGCTTCCTGCTTGTTCCAATTCCATGGCTGCTGGCTGCCATCTTGGCTGGGTTAGTTTGCATATAGTCGCTCTGATTGGCTGGTGGGCATGGCTTAGGTGTAGCGGAGTGACACCAATTTGCATATTACTCTTTTATTAGATTAGATGTATGTGGAGTCTGACGTAACCCGAGGACTATCTGAATTGCTGTTATATGCAGAAGCCTAAGGGAGATGACTGACTGCAGGACTCCTTAACCTACACGAGTTGCTGTTATTGAAGCAGGTTAAGGAGTCCTGCAGTCAGTCATCTCCCTTAGACTTCTGCATATAATGTTCCAGGTTCTCCAAGATTATTGATCTCCTCAACTCCTTCTTACAGATGAAAAAACAAATGTCCATGGCATTAATCCAGATCCATCTGTTCTTTCAGGGCCTCTCCCAACTTTTTCTAGACCTTCTTTGACTAATGTAGTTTTCTCCTTTGTGACACATGGTGGAATTGGTTTTGGCATTTTGTGTACATGTCTCATGTAATGCTTACCATGTTGTTTTATACTTAAATGTTGGTGCTTTGTCCCTCATAGTCCCTAACTTCAAAGAGTCTATTTTTTAAAATTAATTTGAGATCTTCAGTGTCTAATGTAATCTTATATGTATAATAGGTAGCTAATACATGCTTCATTAAAATGGATAACTTTTTTGTTTGTTTTTATTGATTTCAGAGAGAGGAAGGGAGAGGGAGAGAGAGAAACATCGATGAGTTGAAAGAGAAACATTGATTGACTATCTTCTGCACGCCCCCTACTGGAGTTCGAGCCCACAACTCGGCCATGTGCCCTGACCAGGAATCAAACCATGACCTCTTGGTTCATGGGTCGACATTCAACCATTGAACCACACCAGCCAGGCTAAAATAAAAAAAATTATTCCATGCTTTTCTTGGAAATTATGTATGTATTTAGTTGTAAAGTGTCCTTTTAATTTCTAATGGTTGTCTGCTACTTTATGTGAACTAGTTCTGTTTCTTTAACTAGATTGTCACTCTTTTAAAAAACCTTCTATGTCTACTACTCACCACAAAATCCAGCATAATAGAAGTACTTTGATTAACCAAAGAGAATCCCATAGAAAATGCTATGATACTGTTGCTTTACCCCCTTCTTAGGGCCTCTTACAATATTCTGTCCTTGACAAGTAACAGTTATGAATGCTCTTTTCTCATGAAGCTAGGGGATGGAGAAGCAGTGTAAAACTGAATTATCATGGATTTGTGTCTAGGATCAATTACTTACTAGCTTCCATTGCTCAACTCCTGGACACCACAAGCAGTATCTCTGTCTTCACCAGCAATGGAGCCCGTAGACCTTCAGAGCATTCTAGAAATTTGGGCACTTCCCTGGGTCTTGAAGACTGTTACTTGTGACAGTAGATGTTTAGGGTCACAGGCCACACTACGTCAGTCTCATCTGAGTGGCCAAAGGCACCCACGTGTTCTTCAATAGGTTTGATTTGAAGTGATAGCCAAGGTCCTTAGAAACACAGGGTCTGTGTCCCTTCTTTCCTGGATCTGAGGGTGGTACTGCTGAGTACCATTGTCACAGGAGCAAAGCTGGGTGTGCTGCCATAGCAAAGGTGTGCATATGACCTCTGCCAGATTGTTATAATTCAAGTATTATTTTAGGCTCAAGATAAAACACGAAAGTTATTACTCATAGGTTTCTTTTACATATTTCTGCCAGTAACCTATAGGTTTGAATGGCAGCCAGTCTACTGAAAGGTATGAACAAACAGCATCACAAGCTAAAATCATGCTGTTCATAAGGAGATAACCTCGCCTGTGCTTCTAAGTGCCTTGGAGTCATTCTTTTCCTGTTCGTAGTCATTGTTGTGATAGAGTTAGCATCATTGTCTAACATTTAGGACTTCTGAGCAGTTGTATTTTTGAACATTGTATTTTTACTTAATTTCAAGTATAGAAAGTAGAAAAGGAAGTAGTGTCAGTTTTGAGTTTAGTGTTGGTTCAAAGTCAACAAATGAGTGATAGCTATTTCAAATGATTTTATGGTATTTGCTTCCTATGGCATTGTTTTCAGACTCAGTTCTCAAGGGACTGAGGGCAAAGGTACTGAACATCTGAACAGATTTTCTTCTCTGTAAATATTATAATAAACTGTGATATATATGTGTTATATATAATATTTAAAACTGATAAAATAATCAGTTATTATTGTAGTATACAACAGGGATCCTGACATAATAAATTTTTTTTTCAAGAGGATATTGACATTTATTTTGTTCTTGACTTACCTAAAGTTTATTTATCATACTTTCACATTAATAAGATTTCCAGTAAGTGCTCTGAGAGCTCCAAAGATTAAAAAAAGTATTTAAATCAACCCTGCCTAATATATTTTATAAATAAGCTGAGTACATAGTATTCCTATAGTTGAATGATAATAGTGTCATTAACTAGTAATAAAATTGGTAATTAATTTATATACTTCCATGATTAAGAAAATATATTGTCATTTCTATTTATAAGATAGCATAATATTTATCTTGACTATGCACATTATCTCTAGTTTTGCCTAGGACTGTCTCTTAACATTATGTTTTTGAATCTTTTTATCAAGTGTTTTTATTAATTAAGAAACTATACCCCAACCTCCAGTGCATTCAGACATGGAAAACCTTTAGAATGTGCTGAATTAAATGAATAAGGTCTTGGTTATTCCTTATGTGTGATGTAGGTCTAAATTGAGGATCAAAGCAACTCAAAAAGCATTGCTGCTTATGAAACCTCTATTTTTCAGCTTTATCTGTTCTCAGTTGTATTTTGAATGATTTTTGTCTTTTGTGATTAATACAATGCTTGGTAGAGTAGAATGGAAATGATATCATGAACATTTTAAAATTCACCAAAAGATATCCTCTGCATTTCAATAGAGCCTTGGCTGTGATTGCTATTTTAATATAAAGTATATTTCTGGTGTTTACCGCACTATCCCTAATGTACTTTGATGATTTAAGGTGCTCCAGGACACCGCATCCAAGAATAACTGCTCTAGACCAGTATAGCTCAGGCTTTAATGAATGACCCAGGGATTTTGTTGAAATGCAGATGTTTTTCCAGCAGAGCTAGTATGGGCCTGAGATTCTGCATTTCTAACAATCTCCTAGATGATGCCACTGCCCCTGATCTAAGGGCCATACCTTCAAAGTGGAGTTTCTATCTGTAAGTCTAGTACTTCTTAACGCACACACCAAGTGTCACAGTAATAGCTTGTTCTTAGGCAATGGTTCTTGAACTCTAACATGCACTGAATTGCATGAAAGAATGTTTGCTAAAAAGTATAAATTCCTGCCCTAGCCAATTTGGCTCAGTGGATTGTTGGCCTGTGGACTTAAGGGTTGCAGATTCATTTCTGGTCAAGGGCACAGGTCTGGGTTGCGGGCTTAATCCTCAGTTGGCAGCATGCAGGAGGCAAGCCGATCATTGATTCTCTCTCATTATTGATGTTTCTACCTCTTCCTCTCTTTTCCTCTCTGAAATAAAATAAAAATAAAAAAGTATACATGCTTGAGCTCCCATCTTCAGTGTTTATTTTGTGGGTCTTTCAGAGCCTAGTAATCTGCATTTTTAAAACTCAGAAATTTGTTTTTAATGCTTTATGTATTTACTAGAGGCCCAGTGCACAAATTCGTGCACAGGTGTGATTTAGCCAGCCTGCCCCTATAGGGGCCCATTGGGCCAGGGCTGGGGGGGGGGCTATGGGCAGTTAGCTGGCCAGCCCTACCCCCGATCAGGGTGTTGGGGGTCAAATGAGGGCTGGGTCAGCTGTGTGGGGGGGTGGATCAGGCCCAGATCAGGCTGGTTGGCTGCTGCAGTGCACATCATAACCACTGGTTGTTCTGGTCATTCTGA
>PVJC01009912.1:32714-44939 GCA_004026665.1 Murina feae
TAATTAGAGGAAATATTTTAATATTGCTATTTGCCCTTTCTCTGTAATAGAAGTGTCAGGGATTAAAGAAAATAAGTAAAATGTATATGAAAATCTTCCTCCTGTCAGAGTCTGGGGCGCACCATGGAACCCAGAGTCAAGTCTTCAACCACCCACATGCACCTCAGAATCGCTCGAGACCCAAACCTGGACGGCCCCCCTTCATTGGGCTAGATCCAGACCTGCCAGGGTGGGGGGTGCAACCTCAGGTCCCCTGGGTGCTAGGGCAGGGAGGCATGGCCTAAGGTCCCCCATCGAGCCCTGCTGGGTGGAGGGAGTGGCCTGTGATCCCCCAGCCTGGTGCCAGGGCAGGGGCACAGCCTGAGGTCCCCTGGCCTGGTGCTGGGGTGGGGAGCATGGCCTGAGGTCCCTTGGCCCAGCACCAGGATGGAGGGAACACCTTGAGGGCCTCTGTCAAGTCCTGCTGGGTTGGGGGCATAGCCTCAGGTCCCCTGGCCTGGGGCCAGGGCAGGGAGCACAGCCTCAGGTCCCCTGGCACCAGGGAAGAGGGTGCAGCCTGAGTTCCTCTGGCCTGGTGCCAGGGCGGGGGAGCAGCCTGAGATCTCCTGTCAAGCCCTGCGGGTGGAAGGCAAGACCTGAGGTCCCCTGTCAAGCCCCATGCAGGAGGTAGGTGGGCGCACAGCGTCAGGTCCCTGCTGATTGCTCCTTAAGGCTCATTATGGGAACTTAGCCTCAGCTGTGGGTGCAAATTGACCGGAGTGATGGTCAATTTGCATAGTCCCTCTTTATTATATAGGATATAAATTTTTTTGGTGCAGGTAGATCAAATAGTTCTGTAAAAATTGGAATTGCTATGGAAAATCATAGTTCTTTCTGAAATGATAGTTTTTTAAAGCCAAAGATACAGTGAAAAGATCATCTGAAAGGAGACTGTTTTGAATGTGGATGTAGTATTTGGTCAATGAGGACCCAGTGGTCTAATGTGGTATATTCTTCTGTTCTGTCCCATTGCCTCAGGCAGAGGGCACAGGCTTATTGTATCAGTGGTGAAGACCGGAGCTTCATTTACTCCCTAATTAACTTTGAAGGGGTCTGAATTGGATAATTGGTTGAGGTAATAGGTGAATAAGTTTAGTAGGTTTGGGAAATGATGGTGATTCTTCTCTTGAAATGTCTGACCAAGATATTTACTATCTCTCTGGGATACACCTATACCTCTAATAGTAACTCCTATTCTATTTACCTGGTGTCACCGGACTAGTGTGTTCCATATAAAATACACAGTTGGTTTTCAAGTTTAAAAAAAAAATTAGGAATTCAGGTAACTAGTGAGTTGTCATTTTAGTTTAAGACAGCAGTTAAATTCTAAAAGTATGTCATTCAAAGTGAAATTTTTAAAATGACATCTTTTCATAACTTTAAAATTGATTCTTCATCTGCTCATTTCTCTTTCTGTTTTAAGGATGTGGGTGGTATTTATATAATACCTAATTGCTTCTCTACAAATTATTTAAAACAAAAAGGTTGTACAGAGGTTGCAGTTATTAGTTAATTTTTTCAGACACAATGAGTTCCATGTAGAATATACTCTGTTTAGCTAACTATCTAATGTTAACCAAAGTGATTTAAAAGCTTTATTTAGGATTAATCCAGCATATGCTTAAGTTTATTATCTCATGTATCACTTGTTTACATATGAATTTGCAATTCAAAAATTTTAAGCAAACAGAAGTCTATCCAAAAATGAATTTACAGGTGAATTGAATTAAAGCAGATTGTGACCGAGGTCAGCCTTGGACAGAAATGTGGGATTAGCAAACAGTGATTGCATTACTCCTTTTCTGCTCCTCTGCCCTCAAGAGC
This sequence comes from Murina feae, assembly GCA_004026665.1. Classification (NCBI taxonomy): domain Eukaryota; kingdom Metazoa; phylum Chordata; class Mammalia; order Chiroptera; family Vespertilionidae; genus Murina; species Murina feae. Next base: position 34,578 of record PVJC01009912.1, read on the forward strand.
AGATTCCTTTGTGTGCTGTCTCTGGATGGTTTTGTTCCACCACCATCATGCCCCTCTGAGGTCTCTCTTGCCCTTGAGAATTTCAAGGTCTAGAGCAGAGATAGTTTTGAAAAACTCTATGAACTAGTACAGTAAGTGCTGTGTGGGAAGGATATGTATCACACAAAATATTTTGTCACAGAGAGAGATTAATTCTGCCTGAAGGGAAAGGGGAGAAGGTAGACCAACATGTTTAGGGGCAATTACATAATCCTCTCTGGGATGAGGCCATAAACTAAGTGACCTTTTTAAGTACCTTTCTGTCATTAATTTTCTAGCTTATTAATAACCAAAGAACCATGCTTCATAATCCATAATAATCATACCTCTTAACACAAAGATGGTTAGCATTAGGAGGAAAAGTGTCTACATTTTTTCATGGTGTGCTAGGAAGTAGTTGTGCTGAAATTTGGGTAAGAATTTTGCTTTGATATTTTCCAACATAATAGTAGGTCAATTGTTAACGAACTGAAAAGGCATTTCACCATTGTAGATATTCCTTTTTGTATTCCAGCTGCTTTGAGCTCAGAGAACATCTGAATGAGAAAGAAATGTAAAAGTATTTCAATTCTGTCATAGTTTTAAGAGCAGTGAAATTCTAATGAAGAAGATATTCAGGAGAAGTTCTTGTACTAACGTAGAAAATGTGTTACAGATTCACTGTCACATTGTCTTTATCATTGTGACTAATGTTTTCTAAATTCCTATAGGTATGGCTCAAGATAAACATAATAGAATTACTCTAGTAAAATTTAATTACAGGCATATCTCTTAAGAAAATTAAAATAATGCTGAGAATTTTACTGTCTTGTTATGTATCAATTAGGAAGGAATTTGATATCTTCCTAAATTAACTCAGTTACAACTTTTATACTCCCTGATGCTTAGAGCTGTGCTGTCCAATATAATAACCACTAGCCACATGTGGCTATTTAAATTTAAATTAATTGAAGTTAAATCCAATTTAAAATGTTTTAAGTGTTAAAAAGCATTTCAAGTGCTCAGTAATCACATGTGACAGCAAAAATACAGAACATTTCCATCATCACAGAACACTCGGTTGGACAGTACTGGTCTTAGAGCATATGCCAGATATGGAATTGTTAGAATAATTACATTGTATCTGTTAGAATTAGGTTCAATTACATAAAGTGAAATCCTGTAAATAACATGGTTTAAAGAAGGTAGAAGGTTGTTTTCCTTCCATGGAAATAGTCTGGAGGTAGACAATCTAAGGCTAATGAGGTGACTTCAGTGCATAAAAAACCTAAACTCATTCTTACTTTGTTGCTGGCCTGCCATCACACAACTTCCACTTCAGGGTTCAGTATGGCTGCTCAAGCTCCTGCCATCAAGTCTGCATCCCTGACAGAGAAAACGGAAAAAGGGAATGCATTTCCCCCTTTTTAAAGATGATTTTCCATTTTACTGTCACAGAGCACTTTGACTTGTATTTCTTTGGCTGGACTTATATTTTATATTTCACATGGTCAATATTAACTATAAGCAAGGATGGGAAATACCTTTTAGCTGGGTGGCAATGTTTTTCTCTTGGGAGGACTGACTTGTCAATTTCCTCCTAAGACCCCAATGATTTATCAGGTTTACTATTTAGAAATTAATTTAAATTAATAATTTTTCCAGAAATGAAACTCTCCTGCAGTATGTTCTCAAACCTAAGAGAGCAATAGGAATAAATAACATTACCTCATTTAACGGAGGCAGAGAGATTATTCAGAAATCACATACTTAGTTTGATAATCTCTGTTGTGTGTATTTTCTGTGTTCTTAGTGCTCAGTACCGAGCTCTTTATTTTAAGTAATAGTTTCCCATATTATTGTTGGAGTTGATGCTTCAATTGTGTGGAGTTTTGCTCAGATATATAACCTTCCAAATTAAAATACTTTGAGTTAATCAAATTAGTAAATTAATCACAGACATGATGTTCTTTGTAAGAGTAGTACCTTTCGCTCTATAAGTGTTCAGTGACTGGTAATGTGTTATAACATTCTGTGTGTGTTTATTAATAAATAGTATAATTCTAGAGTATTATAAATGAAAGTGTCAGTAAAATGACTAGAAAATGAAAGTTGCTATTATTGTTTTTAGTTTTGTCATTTTTATTATTTGTACATTTTTTTCTGTTGGAATCAAATTTTTATATTTGCTATTTTCTTTATTTTTGTGTATGTTTCACTATTCCTAGTGTTTTCTGTAATTGACTTTTTAAATTACATCTGCACCTTCAGGAGGTTTAGAAAAGAGTGTAAGAAAATATCATAGTGAAAAGGACACATTCAAGAGCCATTCTGGCCCTGGCAGGTGTATCCCAGTGGTTAGACTGTCAGCCTATGCATCAAAGGGTCGTGGGCTTGATTCCCAGTCAAGGGCACGTATTTGAGTTGCAGGTCCAATCCCTGGCCCTGGGTCAGAGAGCATGTGGGAGAGGTAACCAATTGGTGTGTCTCTCTCACATCAATGTTTCTCTCTCTCTCTCTCTCTCTCTCTTTCTCTCTCTCTCTCTCTCTCCCCCCTCTTTTCCTTCCTTTCACTAAAAGTCAATGGGAAAAATATCCATGGGTGAGGATTAGCAATAATAATAACAACAACAACATCAAACTAGCCATTGGTCACCTGCTCTTTTGTCTCCTGTTCTTATGCAGCAGAACTTGTCCACCATTGTCCTTGTCATTTTAATTAATTAATTTTTATTTTTTAGTGCCAGTGTTCATGTCTTGTGGGAGACGAAGCAACAGACAAGTGTGGTCTTGAAACATGCAATAGACCTGTGTTTTAAGTCAAGTTTAGTTTCTCAGTGCTACGTAATTAGATATTTAATGATATTCTTAGTGGTTATTTAAATAAATGATGGACATAGAACAACCATTACTTACATTTTAAGAATAGCACCTTTAGAAATCTTATTTCAGCCTTTGTTCAAAGAGAGACAGTTATGGTGATTTGAGCCTCAAGGGACTGTTACTCCTGTTTAACGAGTTGTCTGTAAAACATTAGGTTGTTCCAGTGCTCTCCAAAATATATTAGGAGAGACTCTTCAAGTCATCTTAAGAACTTAAGCAGTTAATAGATTTTTCTTCTTTTAAAAAGTTAAAAGTTTTATAACAGATATTCTTAATTGATATTGTCAACAGCTTTATTATGAAGTTTTACCCTTAGATATTGATTTGAGAGTTCGACCTTTGTCTTTGATCTGATTTTTTACTTTTATTCTTCTTTATCATTGACTTTTTCCCATCAGCATGCTATCAAACCTTTTATCTACCTATCTTCTCAAACTTCTTTAAAAAATATTTTACTTTTTTTAACTACAGATTTATCAAAAGAATCATTTACACTTGCTGCCAGTCCACTGTGGGAGCTACAGTGTGGCTCCTGCTGTTAGCACTTGACTGAGTGCTTGTCTGAAGATCACCCATGATCCACTAATTAAAACTCCAGTGACCTCTCCTATCATTGTGTTTCTTCATCTCTGCCACAGTCGAATTTTTTACCACTTTCTCCTTGAAATTCTTGGTTCCTGCTGCTTGCTATTGAGTGCTCTTCACCTCAGCAGGACTTGTTAAGTGTCTTCCTTTTTTTACCTTTCTTCCATTTAGCACAAGGCCCCCACCAGAAATAATGCCCCATACTCATCTCTGCCTGTTATAGATCCTGTCTGTGCTTGAAGACCTCCTCCATGTGCAGTGTTCCCTATAAGCCTTTGAGCTGAAAATGTTCTTTCTCATCTCTATGGTCTTTTAATTCCTACTTAAAGTACTTTTGATGCATTTTTCTTGACAGTATGATTTTGTACACATTTTCTATCTAACCCAGTAGTTATAAAGCACAGGAGGAGAAAGATCATTGCAGGTTCCTCAATATTGTGTATAACTGTGATAGACAGAATAATAGCAGCCCAAATATATCCATGCCCCAATCCCTAGAACCTCTGAGTGTGTTAAATTATATGGCCAAGGGGTATTAAGGTAGCTGATGTAATTAAGGTTGGTAATCAGTTAACCTTAAAAGATAGATTTGCCTGAGTTGTCTAGTTGGGCCCAGTACAATCACAAGAGTCCTTAAAAATGGAAGGAGAGTCAGAATGATGCGATTAGCCCTTGCTTTAAAGATGGAGGAAGGGACCACAAGCCTTGAAAACCTGGAAAAACTCAAAGCAGGTTCTCTTCATGGAGCTGCAGAAGGAGTACAGCCCTGCCAACATCTCGATTTTAGCTCAGTGAGACCCAGATCGAATTTCTGACCTACTGAACTGTAAGATGAACATATTTTGAAAACTCAGTGGAAATAGGATAAGAAAGGAAGGAAAACAAATAAACCATTATTTCAAGACTTAATTCCTTCATAAATTATTTATTCAGCTTTACATCAGTTTTCTTTCTGATTTGTTTTTCAAAGAAATTCTATGTAACGAAGTCATCCTAATGAGAAAGAGCCTTTATAACATGGACTGACTTCCTTTTGTTTGTGTTTTGTAATTTAAAAAAGATAAAGATACCTCCCTTGTTGAAAGGAGTGACAAATAGTAGGAGCTGTCAAATAACAAAACTATTTAGTAATGATCTTAATATCCTTTGCTCAAGAGAAGACAGCCGAGGGATTGGGGGCAGTGAAACACTGTTCAGAGGGATTTTGTGCAAGAGCTATTTTTATAGAGCGTTAGAAGAGGCAATGCAGAAACAGGACAGGACTGGCTAGGAAGTCAGGAATTTCTTTAAAAGACCAGCAGATGAGTTGATTAGAAAACTGTGTTATATCTACACAATGGAATACTACACTGCTGTAAAAAAGAAGGAATTCTTACCATTTGCAACAGCATGGATGGAACTGGAGAACATTATGCTAAGCGAAATAAGCCAGTCAGAGAAAGATAAATATCACATGATCTCACTCATTTGTGGAATATAATGAACAACACAAATTGATGAACAAAAATAGATCCAGAGACATAGAAGCATTGAACAGACTATCCAACCTATGAGAGAAGGCGGGGGGAGGGGGGAGGAGAAAAAGAAGGGGAAGGGGAAAAGAACTTGTAAGCATGCATATGAACATAACCAATGGACACAGATCGTAGAGGAATGAGGGCATATGCTGGGGGGTGAGGGTGGCCGGGGAGACGTCAATGGGAGAAAAAGGAGACTCGTGTAATACTTTAAACAATAAAGAATTTAAATTAGCCCTAGATGGTTTGGCTCAGTGGATAGAGAGTATTGGCTGCGGACCAGGTTCGATTCCAGTCAAGGGCACATGCCTGGTTTGCAGGCGAGGTCCAATGTGCAGGAGGCAGCTAATTAATGATTCCCTCTCATTATTGATGTTTCTGTCTCTCTCTTCCTCTCTCTTCCTCTTTGAAATCAATAAAAATATATCTTTAAAAAAGAATTTAAATTAAAAAAAAAAAGACTGGCAGGTCCTATTTTCTAGGGTCAGGTAAGTGAGCTGAAGCTGAGTTGGAGGACTGAGATTGGTACATGTTAGGTTTCCTTGACCTGCTTGTGAGGTGTTTTCCATAAAAGCAAGCTGACTTAGGTTTAGATTTGTGATGTGGACCGAGCCATTGGGCAGGCATCATTTTGTGGATCCTGATATTCAAACTAACTTTGTCAGAGCCCCATAAATATTAATTGAATAAACAAATAGAACTGATGAGTGAAGGGAAGATGTTTTCATTCATTCACTAAGAAATGAGTTACTTTTGGTTTCTCAAATGCCCTATATTCTTCTCCCTACTCGCACTGTCCCTTTTCTCTTATCCAAACAATGCTTCCTTTACTGGGAGCTTTCATCTGTCTTCCCTTTAATTCCTAGTGATCCATAAAGTCTTAGTTTTAATGGTAAATTTTGGGGGAATGAAGGGTTTCTTAAATTCCCTCACCATTCACTACTTCTCCTCCCCTCTTCCATCCTGGTCAGGTGCACCGGCTCCGCATTCCCACAACACCTTGTACTTCTGTCTCAGCCTTAACACACCACGGTGTTATTCCTCACTTAATTGTATTTCTCACTAGACTGTAAGCCCAATGAAGTCAGGGGCTATGTCTTTTTGTTTTGTTTTGTTTTCACTATTGCACTCCAGAACCTGGCATAATGTGCATTTAAAAAATATTTATTGAATGACATTCATGAAATATAGTAGCAATCTTAAATTTTTCAAAAATAATATGTTCAATGTAAGTAGAATGAAAGTATTGTTTTTAGGTTCTTTATTTGCTTATCGGTTGAAGTTCATAACCCTACCCAGTGTTAAACTTAATAATAGCTGTATAGTCAGACTATACTCTCTAATAGTAAAATCTACATGTATTTTTAAAGTATTAAAGTTTATCCAAACGTCCAACTTGACATTTCATTTCAAGACGTAATCTGTTTCACCTTTATTTTGAAATTTAAATACTTCTTAGAAGTTGACATTTTACACTTACATATTATTTTTCAAGAAATAGTTTTATTTCATTGGAGTGTAGTATTTTTTGAGAGCATATATTTAGAACATTGATTGTGTGTAAGTTTTTTTTTAGGGAGAATATGGCATTGATCTGTTTTTTACCTTTTGGAAATAGTGCTATGTTGGAGGTTTGGAAGGGTTTATGTAGAATTAAGTGGGCTTAAGTCTGTTTATCCTGCAGATAAAGCCACAACCACCTTCAGCCAGGCCACTTTTGTGTTGATGTACTGTTTTTACCTTGGGCCAATAGATGCTATTTCTTATAAGATAAGAACATGGTAGAAAGGAAATGTGTTCTGTTTTGCTGCTATTTAAAGCACTGCAGGCCTGGTTGGTAGACCTTGACACTCTGTTCATCTCATCCTCAGTTGAATTATTGTCATTGCTGTTTTAGTAGGAAAAAAGTTCCTTTGAGATCATTTCTACCAAGCACTTACCATTTATAAGAGCTTTTATGGTTTTCCCTGTGAAGTGAAATTATTCTCTGGAGATTTGGACCTATTTACATTTGGTTCCAGAATCTTAATCACTAGATTGTTTTGCCTCCAGTTTGGAAATTTAAAGTTAGCAAAGCTAATTATTTGGCCAGTAGAAAGAATTCCTGGCAACCAAAATCTTGGGTCTTTTATTTTAGAATGTCTCCAAATGACTTCCTCCCTCCCTCCTCCTCCTACATGTTTGCTGTCAATCTGCCTTTGCTGTGGCTTTCATTTACCCTGGGACTTAGGTTACTAAGGTTGCAGGAGATAACCTGGACCCTCACCCTTTCCATAGCCAGGAGAAGGGGAGAGGGCTTTGGTTTATACAAATCAAGGGGGAGAGTTGGGTGAGTCATGTGCGATAGATCTTTGCCAAGTCCTGCCTACTGAGCGATGCCCAAGCCTAATGTTCTGTTAAGATCACTTTGTTTATGTGAGGGAAGCAGCACAAGGAAGTTCAGGAGCTGCCATGTGGAATCTGAAGTCGTGGAGTTCATACTGTTAACAAGGAAGCTACTTGGCATCCCACTGCCTTGTGTTTTTAGTTCTTCCTTCATAATGCTTCTGTGTTTCGTGTCATTTCTTTGTCTTCCCATAGTCCCTTGCCCCATTGGTTTTCTGGTCTTTCTGTGTTGTATGAGTTTTATTTTCTTCTTTTTGTCACCTGAAATCTGTCTGGTATCCTGATTTTTGGTTTTCTGAGTCTGTTCTTTACACTTCTTACCCCTTCAACCCCCGCTTTGACCTTTTGTCATTGACAGCTTCTTGTAGATTCTCTCTCTCTCTCTCTCTCTCTCTCTCTCTCTCTCTCTCTCTCTCTCTCTCTCTTCCTCTCTCCTCAGAAAGAGCAGCAGCCTTGTCATTTGAACAAAAGATTCTGAGAGCCCTGTGTAGGTTGCCTATTTATTTGTTGGACTGAAAAGCTGATTAGCCATTTCACTTATGGTTGAATATCTCTATTAACGTCAGAGAGTTACATGTTACAGTATCAGTAGCTCTGACCATGACTGTCTTCACGTTAATTTTATGAACTATTTCTATTTCAGAGGTCTTAACTACACAGTGATTATTGCAGTGCCTCCCTAAAAGGAAAATAAAATCCCTCAAAACACGCCACCTTACAGGCTTGATTTGTTCCAAGATTCTGTTAGTTTCATGGATATTATCTCCATTGCACTTAGAAAGATAGTTTTATACTTTTATTCCATATTTCTAAAGTTCTGAAGCATGCTTGGAAAAGATGTAGTAATTTAATTCTTTCAGTTTTTTGAGCTTTGAACTAATTGATTTATATTTTTATTTAGTATTGAAATATATTAATAGAGTATAATGATTCTGCTAAGGAAGATTATTTATACATGAGTGTATATCTAAATCTATTTATGGATATATGCAAATCTTTTCCTAAATATTAATTATATGTAGTTATATATGCAATATTCACATGTTGGTTAAGTGTGTTAATTGATAAAGCTAGAGCTTACTAAAATCAAATACATTTTATTACCTTCCTTTTAATGATTTTCCATTAAATGATCAGGTAGACTCCAATAAATCTAATTAGTAGGTAAGATTTATTGAATCTTTTCAATATGGGGAATAAGCATATTTTAACTGAAACAAAATTTTAATTGCAACTATTTAGCATTATTTTCTCCTTATAAAAGCTAAGAATTAACTCTTTGATATCTATTATCTCCTACAAGACCATGTAGTACATTTGGTATAATAATTTTCATTGATTTCTGTTTGATCAATTCAAAAGGCTCTCTTTCCAGAGGAATAATCTCTTAGTCTGTATTAGTTAGTGATGTGCTATGGAATGTATTGCAACAAAGTTTTTTTTTTTATATTCTACATTTTTTTGCATAATATTGGGAATACATTTAAATGGAACAGGTTTCTATTTATATTAAAAAGCTGTAATTATTCATCCATAGTTTTTTTAATCCAATGAGATGCTAAAATATCACAATGCAACATACACAATAGAACTGTAAAAAAAAAAATAAAAGATGAGTTCCTTCATGTAAGATCAGATACCACCGATAATGCATTATGGTCTAGGGAGTGGCTTAAATTATAATATAGTTCATATGTTCTTGATGAAATCTTATAGAACTTAGAAATTCAAGTTTAAAACAACCTGATCATTTTATGTGAATTAATAATTTTAGAATTATAGTACAGTAGAAGGATAATTATAATCATCAAAGGTTGTCAAATTTGTGTATACAGTTAATATGAGTCAGGATGTTTTGGAATACTAAAGATATATTTTGGTATAGAAAAGAAGACCATGTGGATCATTGCTTCTTACTTGTTTGAGGTCAATACTTGGATGTTTATAGTGGTGAGGTTATTTTATTGTATACTAGAGGTCCAGTGCACAAAATTCGTGCACTTCGCGGGGGGGGGGGGGAACGTCTCTCAGCCCAGCCTGTGCCCTCTCGTAGTCCAGGAGCCCTTGGGGGATGTCCTACTGCTGCTGAGGTGGGAGAGGCTCCTGCTGCTCCTGCTGCCACTGCTGCACTCACCAGCCATGAACCCAGTTCCGGAATTGAACGTCTGCCCCCTGGTGGTCAGTGCATGTCATGGCTACTGGTCATTCTGCAGTTTGGTTGATTTGCATATTAACCTTTTATTTTATAGGATAGAATTAGGAAGCTTATATATGTCTCGAAATACGGATTTTTAGTTTTTAGTTTTGGCATCAAATACACATTGAGTTCCAGCTCCAACCAATGTGACTTTGGGCTGCCATCCTGAGCCTCCGTTTCCTTGGGCATAACAGTAATGACCCTGTAGAATTTTCATGAAGATGGTAAACTTCACATGTAGTCTCGCATAGCGCGTGGCACATATGGAGAGTTGGTAAGTGGTAGAGGCTATGAACAGTAGAGGTGGCACGTTGCATTTTGTTTTGTGGGAGAAAATAAAATCAAACCAAAACATACATTGCTTATCACTTCCTTGGCTTTCTCTCTGTGATTTTAATTTCTGTCCCCAGGATTCTTCTTTATGTGTTTACTAGGGGCCCGGTGCACAAAAATTTGTGCACTCGGGGTGGAGGGAGTCTCTCAGCCCGGCCTGTGCCCTCTCACAGTCTGGGACCCCTCAGTGGATGTCCTATGATAGCCCCAGTCTGCCAGGCGCCTTTTGTGTGTGTGTGTGTGTATGTGTGTCGCCACTGGGGACCTGCCCCCAGCTGCATCTGAGGCTCGGAGCAGTCCTCCTGTGTGTGTCTACCTGCCGGGGGCCTGCCCCCAGGCACACCGTGGAGGCTTGGAGCAGGCACCCCCTCTATGTTGATCTCTCAGACTCTTGCCCTCCCCTGCATGTTGTTCTCTTTTTTGAGCGTGGCCAGGGCTGGGTGC
>PVJC01009913.1:0-45258 GCA_004026665.1 Murina feae
CCGAAAGGGGATCTTAATGGTACAGATTACTATACTGAGAAAGGCCAGAGAAAGGATCTGACCTTTTGATTTCTCCTAGCCAGGGCCAAGGACAGGGATTTAATCCTTACAAGCATGACTCACAGTGGTAGGGAAAGCATTCCACCATTTTGTATGGCACTCGAATGATGTTAGGAATATTCAAAAGGTCCTTGGCAGAAAAAGGTTTGGATAGAGTAGGAGTTGAACAGCCCAAAATGCCATATCCACATTTTGCTTATACTTGTGTGTGTGTGTGTGTGTGTGTGTGTGTGTTTTGTGGTGTTGTGGGGGTTTTTTTTGCTCGTGTCTACCCTGCTTATATCTTTTTTTGAATTCTGCTTCCTGGAAGTTAGGTAGAATAAGATTCTTAATAACTTCTTAGGCAGAGTCAGGGACACCAAAGGCATAATGTTACCCCTGGGGATTTTATCAGCCTCATTAAGAAGGCAGTACTGTTACATAGGAAACCATTACTGTATAAGATAGCAAGTCTGAATTTGGTGGTCATCTTACACTAAATGCAATAGCTAAGAAAGGAAAACATATTGGTAAACACTGAGTTTTATAGGAAAAGGCTTCATTCATACAGTCTTAGCTGGACCTGGAAGGAATAAGTTGATTTAAATTAAATTGGGGCAGGAAATCAAGACAGCATTATTTGTGGTTGAAAGTGTATAAACAGAGACAGAAGTCAGAATAGTTTATTCAGCTGCCAGATCTAATTAGAACAGAAAATTCTTGTCAAAATAGATAATGGTTGGTTCAGTCTAAGACGTGTGAACTTGGAGTCTGTAGGCATGTGGAAAACATTTGGTGTGTGTGCAGGGGGAACTTATGTACATAGTATAGTATACTTATTATTTTTAAAATATGTTTTTGATTTTTTTGGAGGGAGAGGGAGAAAGAGAGAAACATCGATCAGCTGCCACCCTGACATACGCCTAGACTAGGAGTTGCATCAGTGACCTCTTAGAGCATGGAATAATGCCTAATCCACTGAGCCACACTGGCTGGGCAATATCCTACTTATTGTAATTAAAAGTCTCAAGTCTGCACTTGTTCTTTAGGATCTGCCTGAATTTTTTGAAGATAATATGGAAACTTGGATGAACAATTTTCATACTCTCTTGACATTAGATAATAAACTTCTACAAACTGATGTAAGTATTGTTTAAAATATTTCCCAAGTAGCCTTTTGTTAAAATTAAGAATTATTTGAAATATAATCATATATCAATTATATCTCATTTTGTTTTAATTTAAAACATTGAGTATACTCTGAGAACCTTGGAGGGTAGTTAGACTTCAGAAAATGAAATAAACTTATTTGAGAACATTTGGCATTCTAGTTCCTTAAAAATTATTTACTCTTGCATTGTTAATAGCTAGAATTCCAAGAATGTAGATAGTTTAATTATGTGGGATGTTTCATATTTGGTTATGTGTAGTGAACAGAATCAGTTACTCTTATTGTGGGCCTGACTTAGGTCACCTCAATAGGCTTTTTTATTACATTGAAATAAGGCCTTAGAGTATTCATAGTGTGAACATTTATGAAATAGAAAATTATTTGTCACTGAAGATATTAAGAAAACATAAAACTTAGACCTCTGTAATAATAGTCTCTTTAAAAAAAGTCAAGCAGCGCAGGAAATAGGGGACATGAAGAAAGTGTGTAATGTATACGTTTCCAATCTGTGCTCTGTCATACCTGCTTTTCCGTGCACAGCATTTCTTCTGTTACTCATTTGCTTCTTTATTAATGTATTTGTGATCTCCTTTCCCCAGAAACAACAACAAAAGCATAAAAAAGCAAAATTTTAAAATACTTCAACACCAAGTAAAAGAAAAATAGGAATTAATAATTCAAGTCAGTTTTTGAGAGTGGGCTGCAGAGGGGAGAGTCATTACTTGAGTTTACAGCAAATGTTGTCTAAGATTTATTAAATAAAAAGCAACAAAAAAGGATTTGGTTCCACTAGGGAAAGACCCTTTCACATAGATTCTTACAGAGAGCTGTGTGCCATGTACTTACTTGTCATCTTTGTAGCAGCCCCAGTCTTTATGCCTTAAGAAATGAGCTGTTTGGCACATAGTATAACTCGGGGTTTTTGTGAATTGCTGCTATAGTTGAGAGTGTTATATAAACCACTGTTATTGTTTAGATTGGGGTTGGCAGACTTTTCCTGTAAAGGTACAGATTGTAAATATTTTTATCTTTGTAGGCTATACGGTCTCTGTTCGAACACCTCACCTCTGCAGTTGTAGTTGAACACAGCCAAAGGCAATACTAGAAATTGTATAAATGAGAAAAAGGAATGAGCATGACTCTGTTTCAGTAAAACTTTGCTTACAAAAATAGGCAGCAGACCTGCAGGCTTTGCTTGAATTTGCTGACCCTTGATTTAGATGGTTATTTTACATTTTATAACCAAAATATTATTTGAGAATCGTGTAGCATTACCTTATTAGGAGGGTCGACACGTCGTAACATTTGAAATAAGAACCTTTTGGGAGACAGTAAGACAACACAATAACCATTTTGCAAAGGACAGTGATATAATCTTTATTCAGGTTTCTGTAGGAATATGTTATTTTCAGTTTGGTGTGTAAATATTTTATAATTTAGCAACCAGAAGAAAATAAAACTTGAAAACTTCTAGTATGTGTTCTCAGTGATTAGTAAATGAGTATTTCATCTTTCATTTATTTGAAAGACTAGGTGAATAAATTGACAGTGGCTTTGAATTTAAATTTTTAAAGAGTTCAGGCATTACAGCTACTCTGTATTTATGGTAGCATTAGAGTTGTATGTTTGAGTTTTCTGGTTTCTCTTATGTGAGGATGAAGAAGAAGCAGGCTTATTGGAGCTCCTAAAATCCCAGATTTGTGATAATGCTGCACTGTATGCACAAAAGTACGATGAAGAATTTCAACGTTACCTGCCTCGTTTTGTCACAGCCATCTGGAATTTACTAGTTACAACAGGTCAAGAGGTCAAATATGACTTGGTAAGATGATGTTGGAGAAAACTAATTAAGACACCCCCCTTCCAACTTCCCCAAGAAATAAATGGTTCAGTTTTACTTTTTAAAAATATGCTTATTTTTGTTTTATTCCAGTTGGTAAGTAATGCAATTCAGTTTCTGGCTTCAGTTTGTGAGAGACCTCACTATAAGAATCTGTTTGAGGACCAGAACACGCTGACAAGTATCTGTGAAAAGGTTATTGTGCCTAACATGGAATTCAGAGGTAATTACAGCGAGTGTAAAGCTTTTTCAGGGGATCAGAAACTTGGTTTTTTAAGGAGTGTGTTAGTATAAGTTTAGTAAGTCTTTTCTCTGTTGATTATTGTAACATTTTAATTTTTTTATTGCCAAATAAAACTTTTTGTGGATCATTTATTGCCTATTTTGTAAAATCAAGACAAAGTGGGGTTGGTATAAAAGGCATTTGTGAAATGAATGATGCTGTGATGAACTTTTTTGTATGCTGTGGAGGTTTTCTTCATGGAAATACTGAATAAGACTAACAATCCTGGTGAAAAAGAAGTAAACTATCCAGGATCTCAACTTATGGAAATAATTTGGTTTTGTTTAATTTTAGTATTTCACCAAGGCAAATAACTGTTTTCCAACAGTTGACTTGAGATTAGAAATGACTGATAACTTTTAAATAGAGTGAAAGCCCACTTAGTTTGTGCTTTAAGAGATAGTCCTAAGAGCCTGATTGTATACAGAATGTCTTTCCTTTTTCTAGTTGGGAAGAGCAAGTAATAAATGTGATAGGAATTATGTTCTATATCAAAACAGTCATTAGTTCAGTGGTTCGCAATTATCTGGAACAAAATGAGGAAATAAAGGACAATATAATGTAAGGTTTTCTTTCCTTTTGGTTTTTCTAAAATGATATATTTATTTAAAGAACAGAGCTGTTTTCTGATGTTGTCTGCCCTACATTTTTGGTGTTGAAATTACTTTCTAAACTAATAAAAGTGTAATATTAAAATTAACCGTTTCTTTGGGATGGCCTAAGCCACGCCCACCAGCCAATCAGAGTGACTGTATGCAAATTAGCCCAGCCAAGATGGCAGAGGCCGCAGCCCTGGGCTCCGCCATCTTGGGAGCCTGGGTCCTGGTAAGGCATCTGGCGCCCTGGACCACCAGATGCCTTCCCGGGCGGAGAAGCCTTCCAGGGAAGCGAGGACGAGCCGGCGGGACCCCGCAGCCCCCTGCTGGGAGGCCAATCCGGTGGCCAGCGCCAACCAGAACGGCCTCCCAGGCGGAAAAGCCTTCGGGGGAAGCGGGACCCCTCGGCCCCCTGCTGGGAGGCCAATCCGGTGGCCAGCGCCAACCAGAACGGCCTCCCAGGCGGAAAAGCCTTCGGGGGAAGCGGGACCCCTCGGCCCCCTGCTGGAAGGCCGATCTGGTGGCCAGCAACACCGGAATGGCCTCCCAGGCGGAGAAGCCTGGGGGGTGGGGGGACCCAATGCCCCCTCCTGGGAAGCCTATGGGGTGGCCAGCGCCACCCCATACGCTTCCCAGGCAATGGCCCAGAGGGTCAGTGGGAGCTGTGGCCAGCCTGAAAACTGCCCTTGGCCCCTCACCCAGGCTTGCCACAGCCCCTGGGGTCAGAGTTTCCACTGGGGAGCTTGACCAGCCTGCAAACAGACATTGGCCCCTCACCCAGGCTGGCCAGGCACACCAGCAGGTGGCCATCCCCGGAGGGGTCCCAAGCTGTGAGAGGGCACAGGCCGGGCTGAGGGACCCCCTCCCCCACCACCCCAGTGCACAAATTTTTGTGCACTGGGCCCCTAGTTGTGAAATAATAGTGATTGTAATTGTTAGCTTGTTTTTTCAATGTCCTTATCTGTCAAAATAAAAAAATTGGCACCACCTGGATTGGTTTCCAACACTCACTTTTGAAAGTTGATGCTGAAGTCCAGTTATGGGGACACTGTCAAATTAGAACAAGTGAGCTGGTATTGTGTCTGTGTGAATGATCTATTACCTAACCTTTTGCGGTAGCATTCGCTGCTCTAAGTAATGAATAGTAACATATGAAGGTAATTACCTGTTGGGAAAGAACAATGTGCTGTAAACTATGTCAATTCTACACACTTTCCAGCATACTCAGCTTTAAGAGTATAGTGATTGCCATGTCTTTTGAGAGGTTGTCTTTTGAGTACAAAAATGTCATCTTTCTTTGTAGCTGCTGATGAAGAAGCCTTTGAAGATAATTCTGAGGAGTACATAAGAAGAGATTTGGAAGGATCTGGTATGTATTTTGGTTTTTAACAGCCTTGGCAAGCCTTTTTTAAAGTGTTTTTTTTTTTTTCCTCATAAATGTGGAAGAGGGAGTTAAGATCACAGTGTCATTTCAACTGGCTTTCGTTGGAGAACTATTTTCTTTAACTCATACCTTATAAAGAGCTCTTATGTGAGCTGTATCAGTTGAATCATTTGTCTTCTCTTTTTTATGTACTTAGTAGTGTTTATCATATTACTATGACACTTTTAGTTTTCATCCTCATTTTGTGTTATTTTGTGTGTGTGTGTGAAAACTGTTCATTGTTTGTTGCTGATAGCTGTCAGCAGCTTTCTTAGTAAATTTGATCAGTTGGTTGGTGATTGTTTCTTTCTCATGATGTGATTCTTTTTGATTTTACAGATATTGATACTAGACGAAGGGCTGCTTGTGATCTAGTACGAGGATTATGCAAGTTTTTTGAGGGACCCGTGACAGGAATCTTCTCCGGTTATGTTAATTCCATGCTGCAGGAATACGCAAAAAATCCATCTGTCAACTGGAAACACAAAGATGCAGCCATTTATCTAGTGACATCTTTGGCATCAAAAGCCCAAACACAGAAGGTGAATCTTTTCAATATAGTTTTCTTTCTAAATCAGACGTTTTGGTGACCACAGAAGTAAAAAGGAAGTACTATATTTCTAATGATGCATATTTCTACTCTGCTAGGTAACTTATTAGTTCTGATTAGAATTTATGTGGTTTCTAAAGAGGACTTCTATATTGATGTGTTAAGCACTTAAGTTTTTTATAGACCAAAATGTTGACAGATGCCACACTTGTTCCCTTAGCTGAGACTCATTGTTAATTTAAGAAATATTTTTATTATCTATTAAAATAATCTTTTTTTTTAAAAATCATTTTTATTGATTGCAGAGAGGAAAGGGGGAGGGGATAGGGAGAGAGAAAGAGAGAGAGAGAGAGAGAGAGAGAGAGAGAGAGAGAGAGAGACATCAATGATGAGAGAGAATCACTGATTAGCTGCCTCCTGCCTCCTGCATGACCCACAATGGGGATCAAGCCCACAACCTGGGTATGTGACCTGACCAGGAATCGAACCATGACCTCCTGGTTCATAGGCCAACACTGAACCACTGACCTACATTGGCTGAGATAGTCTTGTTTTGTTTTTAAGCAGTTTGTGTTTTGAAGTTTTCATTTCTTTTTTTTTTTATCCTCATTTGAGGTTATCTTTCCATTGATTTTTTTTTTCCTTTTAGAGAGTGGAAGCGAGGAGGAGAGACAGAGGGGAAGAAACATCGATGTGACAGAGACACATCAGTTGGTTGCCTCCTGTATGTGCCCCAACCAGGGCTGGGGATCATGCCTGCAATCAGTGTATGTGCTCTTGACCTGAATTGAACCCTGGACCCTTCTGTCCACAGGCGACACTCTATCCATTGAGCCAAGTTGGCCAGAGCTCACTTCCATTTTTTAACCTGGTTTTCTAAAGTTGTCTCAATGGGGTAGCTATGTATAGGTATTTCATGTTGTTTTACCCTTTTTACAAATTTGTTTTTCAGCATGGAATTACACAAGCAAATGAGCTTGTAAACTTGACTGAGTTCTTTGTGAATCACATTCTCCCTGATTTAAAATCAGCTAATGGTGAGTTTTGTAAAAAATTATACAACTTACAACACCATACCTGCAATACTTATTTGCAATTTTTAAAAATTGATTTGAGAGAGGGGAAAAAACACTAACTTATTGTTCCACTTAGTTATGCATTCATTGGTTGCTTCTTGTATGTGCCTTACTGGATATTGAACCTACAACCTTGGCATATTGGGATGATGCTCTACTCAACTGGGCTACCAAAATAAGTAACATCAGGCAAAAGTCATAATAGGGGCTCTAATCACTATAGGACTCAAAACATTGGCAGGTGCTTGTTTTATTGAATAAAATCTCAAATGATCCTCCAGATTTTGCTCAGGTGAAATTAACAATTTATAAAAAAATATTGGCTTATGTAGAAGGAAAATAAGAATAAGTAAGATTGTATCTTAGCTTTTTATTATCCTGGTATATAATCTAGGAATTACACTTTAGTTTTCTTCTTGTTTGAAAAATAAACGCTTAAAAATCAAAATAAATTTAAAGTACACGAAACTAATAAATATTACAGATAATTTCATATGTTGATGAAATTATATTTATCAAGGTACATAGATACTCCTTTTTTGCAAACTTTTTGTATGAAAAATTTTAATACATTAAAAGGTAGGGAGAGTCTTATAATGAACTTTCATGTTAATATAATCTAGTTTTAAGAATTTTTAACAATTGACTAGTATTCTCTCCTTTTTACTAATTATTTTCTCAGCACTAGAGCAATTTGAAGTAAAGCTCAGGTAGAGAAACATGCTCTTGATTCACAATAGCTTTAATTCTGGGAAGATGATGATACATGGTCAGTAGTCATGGTTCCAATCATGTTTATTCAGTTACATAAGTAATACATGTTAATTTGTAATGAACTTAAAGGTAAAGGGGAAAATTATTATCTTACCAGAATTTAATAGCTACATATAGATTAATATGGAGTTAACTAAGCTTGAATTACTTGATGGTTTGGTTAACAAAACCACTTTTTAAAAATCTGATAATGTTTTCACTAATTTGGGAAAAATAGTCCTTAACATTCTAATAACTATGATTTTTTTTAAACAGTGAATGAATTTCCTGTCCTTAAAGCTGATGGTATCAAATACATTATGATTTTTAGGAATCAAGTAAGTTGCTTTTCACTTATATTATGTACCACTTAATCCTTTGGGGAGGGGGACAAGAATCTGTCATAGTTACACTTTGTCTCATTTCATTAGGACATACTACACCATGTCTGGTTGTCTACTTTTAGTAATGAATGGTTAAAGAGTGATCTGTGGATTCAGAACAGAGAGATTTTCCACCATTGACTTATGTTTTGAGATACACTTCCCTTAAAAGTCACCATTTAAAAATGTACACCTAAGTGGGTTTAGTATATGTTCAACCACCACCATGTTCTCATAGTTAATTACCAATTTGTTTGGGAAAAGCAGGATAAATGTCTGTTGGTTTTCCCTCTTTATCAATTTTTCAAGAAACAAGACAGTGTCTTACCAACCTCCAAAAGTGACAAATGAGGGTATTTTGATGCCCTGGTTGTTCCATCTTTGGCCAGTGGAGTATAGATTCCTGTGCCCTCTTGACATATACTGAGTAGCCTTTGACATATACTGAGCACACCCTTTTGTACATGACAAACAGTCCAGGCTCGTGTGGTGGATTTCCTGCTACAGATCTCAGTCAGGGGCTCTTGAAGATGATGGGAAATGTTATTTGAAAGGCCGTAATCTGCTAGAGACACTGCTAATGAATTGCCATTAGTTCTAGGCTTTTTTCATAGGAGAGCATGGAAATAAATAACAGTACCAATATTATTATTACTAAAGAAATACTGCTGAATGCAGTTTGATTTCTTTGTGGTTTTTATATGTATTTAAAAAAATGCTGTCTTTAAAGCAACTTGAAATTATTTGTGCATTTTTTGCCGTAAACTTGATACAACAATTAGGTTTATTTCATTGTGTGTTTTTGTTTTTGTTTTGGGTGGTCATGCCTCTGAAGTAGTACTGTGTACAGTAAGGTATTTTCAGAAAGGTGTAGCTTTCATTCCTGTTCCCTCGCTCTTCCTAGTGGTTAACCAGGTTTTTTTCCTATGAGTTTTGGTTTGATTTATTTGTTTATGTTTGTTTATTTATTGTTAATCCTTATCTGAAGATACTTTTTCCCTCCATTGATTTTTAAAAATTTTTTTTACTGATTTCAGAGAGAAAAGGAGAGAGAGAGAAACATCAATGATGAGACAATCATTGATTGGCTGCTCCTGCACACCCATACTGGGATCAAACTGGCAGCCCTGGTATGTGTCCTGACTAGGAATCCAACTGTGATCTCCTGGTTCACGGGTCGACACTCAACCACTGAGACGTGCCAGCAAGGCTCCCCATTGATTTTTTTTATTTTTTAATATGGGACACTTCACAAATTTGCGTGTCATCCCTGTGCAGGGGCCATGCTAATCTTCTCTTTATTGTTCCAATTTTAGTATATTTGCTCCTGAAGCAAGCACTACTCATTGATTTTTAAAGCAAGTGGAAGGAAGAGAGAGAGAAAGAGAGAGAGAGAGAGAGAGAAATCTGTGTGAGAGGCACATCGATTGGTTGCCTCCTGAATGCGCTCCAACCGGGGCTGGGGATTGAGCCTGCAACAGAAGTGCATGTCCTTGACCTGAATCAAATCGGCAACCCTTCAGTCTATTGGCCGACACTCTAACCACTTAGCAGAACCTGCTAGGGCTCATTATTTATTTTTTAAAAATATAACCTAATGCTTACCCTATGTATATTTATATTTCTTCTCCTTTTACACAAAAGGGCATACTAAGTAAACTTTTTTTTCCACCTTGCATTTTTCAGTTAAAATATCCTGGGTGTCATTCTATAATAGTATTTATAGATTTCTCTCTCTCTCTTTTTTTTTTAGTTCCCATAGTATTCCATTAGATGGTCTGCCCATGGTTTACTCATTCAGTTCCCCCATGGATAAATATTCTGTTGTTGTTTTTTATACCTTCCGCTATTTTAAATAATACTTTTAATAGTCTTGTATATATGTCACTTAGCGCTTTTGCTTTTGTAACTTTGTGATAGATTCCTAGAAGTAGGATTGCTAGATTAGAGGGTAAACACTAATGTAGTTTTGTTGGATTTTGCCAAGTTTGCCTCAATAGGGGTTAGTTGTATCATGTTGCATTTCTTTATAAATTGAATGAGTGCTGATTTTCCCAGTAGAGTATGTTGGGATTTTGCCAATGTCATAGGTAATGAAATGGTATCTTATTGCAGTTTTAAGAATGCATTTCTCATTTTGAATTTGATTGCATGCCTTTTCATTTAATGGGCCATTGTAATATATTTTCTGTGAATTTTTCAGTCATACTTTGCCCATATATCTGAAGATTATTCTTAATTTTTAGAGAACATGTACTGTACTTTCTGGCGTATAATACGACTTTTTAACGCAGGAAAATCTTCTCAAAAGTCGGTGTTCGTCAATGGAGCCAGATGGAGACCGCAAGTGTCTCCAGTCGGCTCCTTTTTGTGCCATATATGGTCTTTGTCTGGACTTTTTAACCCAGGAAAATCTTCTCAAAAGTTGGGGGTTGTCTTATATGCTGGGAAATATTATTTTTAAGTTCTTTATTGTTCAGATTATTACAGTGGTTCTTCTTTTTTCCCCCCATAGATCCCCTCCACCCAGTTCCCACCCCCCCCCCAGTCCTCATCCATAGGTGTATCATTTTTGTCCTGTCTCTTCCCACACCCCCAACACCCCTTTCTCCCTGAGAATTGTCAGTCCACTCCCTTTCTATGCCCCTGATTCTATTCTGTTCGCCAGTTTATTCTGTTCATCAGATTTTATTATTCACTTGATTTTAGGTTCACTTGATAAATATGTATTTATTGTTCATAATTTTTATCTTTACTTTTTCTTCTTCCTCTTCTCAAAGGATACCTTTCAGCATTTCATATAATACTGGTTGGGTGGTGATGAACTCCTTTAGCTTTTTTTTGTCTATGAAGCTCTTTATCTGACCTTCAATTCTGAATGATAGCTTTGCTGGGTAGAGTAATCTTGGTTGTAGGTTCTTGCTGTTCATCACTTTGAATATTTCTTTCCACTCCCTTCTGGCCTGCAAAGTTTCTGTTGAGAAATCAGCTGACAGTAGTATGGGTGCTTCCTTGTAGGTAACTGACTGCTTTTCTCTTGCTGCTTTTAAGATTTTCTCTTTGTCTTTTGCCCTTGGCATTTTAATTATGATGTTTCTTGGTATGGTCCTCCTTGTATTCCTTTTGTTTGAGGTTCTCTGCGCTTCCTGGACTTCGAAGTCTATTTCCTTCACCAGGTAGGGGAAGTTTTCTGTCATTTCTTCAAATAGGTTTTCAGTATATTGCTCTCTCTCTTCTTTTGGCACCCCTATAATTCTGATGTTGATACGCTTGAAATTGTCCCAGAGGCTTCTTACACTATCTTCATATTTTTTTATTCTTTTTTCTTTTTGCTTTTCTGTTTGGATGTTTTTTGCTTCTTTGTATTTCATATCTTTGACTTGATTGTTGCGATCCTCTAGTCTGCTGTTGGATCTCTGTATATTATTCTTTATTTTAGTCACTATATGCTTAATTTCTCACTAGTCCTTTTTCATATCCTCGAGGGTCCCAATTTATCGGCAGTCTCTAGAAAATTCTTGTAAAACCTTATAACCGTGGTTTTGAACTCTATATCCAGTCGTTTGTTCGCCTCCATTTCTGTCATTTGTGACCTGTTTCTTTGTCTTCGCATTTTGGCTGCTTCCCTGCATTGATAGAATGGCTTTCTGTGCTAGGTGTCATATAGGGCCCAGCCTCCCCAATCACCTGAGTTGTACACTCTTGGTGCACCGCTTTGTAGGCTTTGTGCATAGTCTTGTTGTAGCTAAGCCTTGATTGTTGTTGGTATCACTGGG
Source organism: Murina feae (assembly GCA_004026665.1). Taxonomy (NCBI): domain Eukaryota; kingdom Metazoa; phylum Chordata; class Mammalia; order Chiroptera; family Vespertilionidae; genus Murina; species Murina feae. The sequence continues at coordinate 11,891 of PVJC01009913.1, forward strand.
AGGAATTGACCTTTAGGCCACTTGGCTATGAGAATCAGCTGTGTCTATGGTGGGAGAACTTCTGTGCTGGAGACACCCTTATGGGGCAAGACTTGCTTCAGTGGGCCTCAGTGCTCACTGAGTCTGCCCCCTGCATGTGTCCCTCATGGATCTGAAGAGTTGTAATCTGGGTGGTCCCGCTCTGACCATTGGGTACACTGGCTCTTGGATCTCTAAGGAGATGCTATTTTAGCTTTTGCCTGAGGCTACCCAGCCTTTTATATGCAAAAGCCTATGCTCGCAGCTTGAGTGGGGTGTGGTCTCGGGGAATCAACAGGGTGGAGCAAACAGCTATGGCTGATTCTCAGTCCTGCCCTAAGAGGCACTGGGTCTCAGTGTTCCACGGTAATTGCTGCAAGCAATGCCGAGAGAAAGCTGCTCTGGAGTTCCTCCTGGTGCCAGACAGTCCAGCTTCTCCCCATATGAGTCTGGATCCCCAGAAACTCGCCCGGAACTGGAGTTCAGAGCCGTCGGGAGCTTGTGACTTCCTCCAGATTGAAAAAGACAACAGTGTCCTCAGTTGCCAGCCCTTTCCAGGTGCCTCCGTACCTCTGCACTTTACTTCTGCACCTCCTCTGAGTCTCAGTCTCATTCTAGTTGTAGAATTTCCACTCAGCCAGCCTTCCTGTGGGTCTTTGTGGTGTTTGTTTTTTCTTTTTGTTGTGGTTTTGAAATGGTTGTGCGAAGCAGTAATTTCCGGTGTTTACCTGTGCCGCCATCTTGGTTTCCCCTTCTCTTCTTATTTTTTTTTAACAAAAGTTATTTCAAGCAACTCTCAAGTGCAGGGTACTTTTTTCATAACTGACAAAACATTGATCTAATTTTATATATTCTTAGATACGATCATTTTTCTTTATTCTACTGGACCAATAAACGTTAAAAGTTAGTCCAGTGAGAACACAGAGACTCTGGGTCACCCCCTCAAGTCATTGACTCAGTCTTTTGGTCACGACCCTTGTTAAATTTTACCACGATAGTTCCTTGAACATGTTCAAAGTCAACAACAAAAAAACACTCTTAACATTTTTCATTGATTAATTTATATAGTTTCCAAACAGTTGGGCTCTGAATAAGAATTTGTTGATCCTGAAGTATTTAATTTTACAACCATAAATTCCCTTTATAAAATTTTATCATTCCCCATTTTGCTGTCATGCCCAGGCTCCAGCCCATCAGTAGCACTTTGCATCAGAGGAAGGAAACAATAAAAGAAATTCCTCCCATCAAGCCTTTCAAGTGAGCTGACAACCCCAAGAGGGGAATACTCCAATAACCCACTGCCCACTCAGTGCTTCTCACTTCCTCACCCCTCTCTTTTTTGTTTTCATTGAAATATAATTGAGAGATATATATGTATAATACACACACACACATACATATCTATAACACATATGTATATATACATATATATGTGTGTGTGTATGTATATTCATCTTATAAACATAAGTTTTAGGTATACTAGTATAGCATAATGATTTCATGCTTGTATGAACAGTTGACCCTTGAACAACACTTGTTATTCTTTGGCTTTGATAATAGCTCTTCTCACAGGTGTCAGGTGATGGATAGCTCATTGTGGAGTGTTTTTTGTGTGTGGGTTTTTATTTTAATCCTCACCTGAGGATACATTTCTATTGATTTTAGGGGGAGAGAGAAAGAAACATCGATCGGTTGCCTCCCCTATGCACGCCAACCAGAGCCAAACCTGAAGACTGGGCACGTGCCCTGACCAGGAATTGAACCAACTATTTGGTGCATGGGACGACACTCCAGCAAACTGAACTGCACTGGCCAGGGCTTCTGACACTTAGCACGTTACGTCACTTTAATTTTAGTGAGAGAAAAAATAAAGCGTGCAAAGTCATCTTATTCTCCTACACTTCTGCCAAATTACAATGCGGCCATCTTGCAAATTATTTTAAATACACAAGCAAGAGTAGAAAACAACAGGGTGCGGTAAAGGTAGGCTTATAGTTATTTGTATGGAAAATAAGGTTACATGCAACCTAATGGAGCTGTTCTATTTTAAATTAATAAATAATACAAGAATAAACTCCGTTTTGTGTACTCACAGTTGTAAACCTGCTTTTGCCTCAGCATATATAATGATGCATAACCACCACAAATCTTAACTCCATGCCATAATTACTTAAATGTACATATATATCTGATTGATATTCTCCTTTTTCCCGAGATAATTGCTGTAATGAATTCAATGTGTTTTATACCCATTATTATTATAAGTGTTTGTTTATGGTTGTATGCTACATATTTGTTTCCATAAAAATTCTATAGTTCCCTATAGGTTTAAAATTTTTAATTCTATATAATACCAGTATTGCCCACACATCTTGTTTTTGTGTGCTTAACATTATTTTAGAGTTATTCATTTATTAGCAGTGTTAGAGTTCATTTTTAATAGCTATGTAGTATTCCATTGTAAGAATATGCCATATTTTACTTCCTGTGGATGATTCTTTAATTTCCTCATTCGTAATTTTTTTGTCTTTGGCAAGTATTTACCAAGTTTACATGCAACCTTATGAAGCTGTTCTGTTTTAGAGGCTAGTGAATGAATAGAAAATTTTAGAGACTTTTAATGAAGATTAGTATTCTTATTTTTGTTGCCCTCCCCCTTTTTTGAAAAGAGAAAATAAGGCACAAAGCTTTAATGACTTTTCCAAGAAATGGCTGCAAGTGGGAAAGTGTATTTCTTAAGATTAACGAAATCTTAGTCTACTTCTCTATGATACTGTTTTATGGTATGCAAGATTTTACCCTTATCATAGTGTTTATGCTCAGAGAAAGAGAATTGGAAAAGAGAATGTAAATTGAACCTCTGTGTTGTAGAAGTTTTGGTTTCTCTGTCATATCATTTCCCATTGTAAAAGACGGTTGAGTTAGAGCATGCATATTATTGTATTTTTCAGGTACCAAAAGAACAGCTTTTGGTCTCTGTTCCTCTCTTGATTAACTATCTTCAAGCTGAAAGTATTGTTGTTCATACTTACGCAGCACATGCTCTTGAGAGGCTGTTCACTATGCGGGGGCCTAACCACGCCACTCTGTAAGTATTGCGTTCTCAGCAGTTTCTCTTTCTTTAGCTTGGGGGAGGGGGAGCCAGAGATATCTCTGAATGTATTCAAATTTCACTACGAGTCAGAAAAATAAATGTGTACTTCTTGCTCATTTATACTGTCTCAATCCAGAAGGGTCTGAGGCAGCATGCTATAATAGATAAATTATGATGAGGAGGTTGCAGCAAAGGAAGTAACTGGGATGCTTTTAATGAACAGAAATGTGGGTCAGATCCTGCACAGTACTTAAAGAAACTCTTGAATTTTATGTGTAGTCTCCTAGCAATCAAGTGAAAGAGGGAAACTTGATGAGTTAAAATTTGCACAATGTCCATGAGATTCAGCAGTTTCTCAGAAGGCACCTCAGAAGTGGAGGGAGTATGTGTAGTAACTGTGTTCTGAGCAGCATCGTGCAGTATAGTGATTTTCAGCTGGCTGTTTGTACGCAGTGCTGAGATATGACACAGCTGAGTGAAAAGAATTTTCTATGGTCCGAAAAGAATTTTCTGGCCCGATCCAAGGATAAAATGTAACAACAACATGTCTTTTAGGCTGTTCTTGAACAGTGTTATTTCTTAAACTGAGCTCTTGGTAAGAGATGGAAAACAATTTTAGGTTTTCGTCATCAAGAACTTGAAATGCAGATATTCTCAGAAACCAAGGGTTGAAAGGAGATTATTTTGTGAGTCAAGTTCGTATCTCTTCAGGACTGGAATTTATGCAGAAAACTGTTCTAAGTCTGCTCCACCTCCAGGAAGAATGAGTGACAGTTCCCTGAGGGTCTGAGTCCTGTCTTTGATGGTGATATGAACCAGGGATGATGTTGGGTTTGCTTGGGTTTGGGCTTAACTGATTGGTATCAGATGTGCCTTAGGAATTTAACATGAGCACATATAAAAAATTATTTTCCGAAGCTGTCTGCCGATTGTCAGTGGTGGGAGATGGCTCACTTTTATGCCAAGAAGTGTGATTTAGTAGTTGCCAAGGGTAATCCATAGTGACAAGCTCAAGAGTTGGTAGTGACTGAAAGCTGTTTTTTCATCTATAGCTTTACAGCTGCAGAAATCGCACCGTTTGTTGAGATTCTGCTAACAAACCTTTTCAAAGCTCTCACACTTCCTGGCTCTTCAGAAAATGAATATATTATGAAAGGTAGGCCGTTTCCTGGTGTATAGACTATAAGTATCTAATTTCTGGTTATAACGGTAAATAGTGAGTTGTTTACTGTTAGCCAAGAATTAGCTAGGTTTAGGTATTTGGAAATAAAGAATATTGTTTTGTTTACTGTTAACAGTGATTTCAGGAAAAAGGTTTACCTTAATTTGATAGAGAATTCTTATTAAAGAAAAAGTAGCAAACTCCTATTTTTCCTAGATTGCTTTTTTAAAAAAATGTATATTTCTTTATTGATTTCAGAGAGGAAGAGAGAGGGAGAGATAGACACATCAATGATGAAAATCATTGATCGGCTGCCTCCTGCATGCTCCCTACTGGGGATTGAGCCTGCAACCTGGGCTGGAATCGAACCTGGAACCCTTCAGTCCGCAGGCCAACGCTCTATCCTCTGAGCCAAACTGGCCAGGGCTAGATTGAATTTCTTGAGGGCAAAGGTTAGATCAAACAATATTCAGTGATGGCATGCTGTGTATGCTGGGTCTTGGTGTGACACCTGGCTGCACTTGGTAGACCCCACACAGATCCTGCCTTCATAAACATACCGTAGAGGATACAGGCAGGATACAGAGTGTCTTTCTGACAGCTCTGACTTCAACGGCAGTCATTGTCTTATTCATTGTTGGATTCCAAGAAACTAGCAGTGTCAGATTCGTAGGAAATGCTTTTCAAAGAAACTGATGCCTGACCCCTAGGTGTGTACGCATTTCTACATGTATTTATATGTACGTGTTTTCAGCACTGAACTTCTCCCAGCAGTGATAGGTAATGATGCTGGCCTTTGTTGCTGTGTTCTTCGCGTATGCAAGAGCACCTAGGAAGTACTGTGATATGAGTGAATGAAAGGTTTGTGTATCAGCCCCGAGGAGTGACACTGATCCTTCCTCTAACCCTTCTGGCCCTTTAAGTATAGTTCCTCATGTTGTGATCCAACCATAAAATTATTTCCGTTGCTCCTTCATAACTGTAATGTTGCTACTGTCATGAATCGTAATGTAAATACCTGATATGCAGGGTGGTCTTAGGTGCGACCCCTGTGAAAGGGTCGTTCCACCGCCAAAAGTGTCGCGACCCACAGGTTGAGAACCGCTGCTCTAACCCTAGTAACCTAACTCAAGGACAGGCTTTCTCTAGGAAGTAGGTCTAACTGAGGTGAGGGATCGGTAGCAGTTAGCTAGTAGGAGCATGAGGCTTTGACTTGGGTAGAGAAAACATCATTGCAAAGTTTAGGAAGCAAGGGATATAACTTTCTATCCTGTGTGTCTGGCATATAGTAGGTGCTCTACTTAGGGAACATCTATTCTGTTTGTGCAAAATTGGCTATCATACATTTTTTAGCTTCATGTGTTACTCTCCCATGACAAATGTTTTTAGGCATCTTAATGAGCAATACATTTGCAATATGGACCCTCCATAGCTTCATATATAGATTCAGATTTTGCTTATGCTCCTAATCTCTCTTTGGGGGGTGGGGAGGAGATGAGCAGGTACAATCAGTCCAGGACTAAATGTTTTCTGCCACTAATTTCTAAGTGAAAGAAACTTAGAACACTAATACTACTTCGTCCTCCTCTTCGTATCTTTAGTCACTTCATTATTATTTTTTTATTGTCCCTTTTTAAATTCTTTAAGCCTTATGCCCTCTGGAAATACTCAGTATTTCCCAGCTAACTTTTGTTGCCAGTCCCTGGCCTAACTTTAAAAGAAAGGGAAATTTAGAGCTATCTGGGGGTTGTCTAAGGGTCTTCAAATGTCAGATGATGAATTCCCTAACCATTGTTTCGTTCTGAAATTTAACTAAACTACTTGTTTTTGCTGTTTTTATATTTTACAGCTATCATGAGGAGTTTTTCCCTCCTACAAGAAGCCATAATCCCTTATATCCCTACTCTCATCACTCAGCTTACCCAGAAGCTATTAGCTGTTAGTAAGGTAACAGAACCACTTCTGAAAGTACAACCTTTTTTTAAAAACTCATGCTATAAACTGTTTAAGCATCAGGATTCCATGGCAGTAGGTCAGACTTAAGGAAAAAGTCTTTGAATTCTTCTTGACCCAGCAGTTAATAAGCATTTCTGAAAGTGTGGGGATGACATTGGATTGCAGACATGGAAGCACTCACCTTTAAGTATAGGCTCAAAAACTTTAGAACATTTTTATTCTCATTTAAAAAATAACATGTTAAAGAAAATTAAGAAAGTATATATAATCTGAAATCTTAGGAAAACGTTGTACCAGGTGGACATGAAAGAGGCTATTAACTCCTCCTTTGATCAGAAATTTTACAGATATTTGATTCATTCTTATTCCTAATAATTGTGTGAGGAGATAAATTTATGGGGAATATTAGAGGGATTTTGGCGAACAGTGATTTTTTTCACTAAGGTCTGAGTAAGGGTTTTGAACTACTTTGGGCCTTGGGGGATTTCGAGAAGAGAAGCAGGGTCACATCCTTTGCGTCCCCCTGCCTCCCTCCTCACACATTTTCTGAGGTCATCAGCTTTACCTAGTAGCCTTCCAAGAAAACTGCTGATATGAAGGGTTATCACTGTAGATGTGGAGGTAAAAGTTTGTCTAAGGTCCCACACAAAGCTATTGGCAGAGCCAGGACTTAAATGTTCCTGCTCATTTCTTCTGCCACTACTTACGGTGATGGCGCTAGGAAAACATGAGTTGAAGTTCCTTACAGCACAGGCAGCTGAGGCTTGTGTTGTCACCTCTCTGTGACTCTGAAGTACTTTTTAAAAAAATAATCCAAACAGATATTAGCAAGTATTGTTTTGTTTTCTGAATTTTAAAGTGTGTAAAATTTTAACATGTATGCAGGCTTTTTAGTGTATTTGGTACTTTTTCTTAATACCGTACTGACTTTTAAAAAGATGGCATCTTTTATAATGTGTTTTAGAAAGTTAGGTGTGTTTTTTTCTAAATAACATTTAATATAGTCACTTGGATTATTAGAATAAGCCTTTTTTTTTAAATTTCAGAACCCAAGCAAACCTCACTTTAATCACTATATGTTTGAAGCAATATGTTTATCCATAAGAATAACATGCAAAGCCAACCCTGCTGCTGTTGTAAATTTTGAAGAGGCTTTGTTTCTGGTGTTTACTGAAATTTTACAGAATGATGTACAAGGTAAGTTAAAGGGAGCTGTGTTCTTAACTGAATAAAATTATTAAAGTGGTTATGAACAGTGTTCCTAACAATATGAACCTTTTGTGTCAGAGCCATTATCAAGCTGACGGTGTTATTTTCCTCAACAGAGTTTATTCCATATGTCTTTCAAGTGATGTCTTTGCTTCTGGAAACACACAAAAATGATATCCCGTCTTCCTATATGGCCTTATTTCCTCATCTCCTTCAGCCAGTGCTTTGGGAAAGAACAGGAAATATCCCTGCTCTAGTGAGGCTTCTCCAAGCATTCCTAGAACGTGGTTCAAATACAATAGCAAGTGCTGCAGCTGACAAAATAGTGAGTCAGATTTATTTTGATGTAAATTAATTTTCTAAGGTAGCTGAGAGAAACTAGGGTTGGCAGATTTTAAAAACTTAAATTTAGTAAAAAGGGAAGTAATTAGTAGGAAATATGAATGTATATTTTATTAGAATTAGGTATGCTTTAGTTATTGCCATGGTGGAAAATAAGAGAACAGTCAGATAGGTGAAGGTTAATTTCAAGAATGTAAAACCAAGGGCTTGTTGAGGTGGGATTATTTTTTTCTGCACCTCAGACATAAGGACTAAAGTGAAAATGCAAATTAGGTTATTACAGTGTGCTCTCTTTCAGAACAAGTAAGCATTGCCACTTTAACTGTTATTTGATCTGTTTTGTTGTAGCCTGGGTTATTAGGTGTTTTCCAGAAGCTCATTGCATCCAAGGCCAATGACCACCAAGGTTTTTATCTTCTAAACAGTATTATAGAGCACATGCCTCCGTGAGTATGAAATACAATCTCGTACATTAGACAAGGATTCTAATGTAAAATGCTGATTTTACATTGTCGCTTTTATTCATTTCTTTAGTGAGTCAGTTGACCAATACAGGAAGCAAATCTTCATTCTATTATTCCAGAGACTTCAAAATTCCAAAACAACAAAGTTTATCAAGAGTAAGTAAAATAATTTCGGTGTTCCTGCAGAAATAATGAAGGAAAGTAGCTTAAAACTCTTAGACATTATAGTGACATACAAACGTTTTTATCAGTTATAAATGTTACATATAAAATACTTTAAGATGTTTGCATTTCTCAATCACTAAATCATTTTCAAATATATTGCATTCCAAAGGTTAGTTTATAAATTTAAATATAAAAATATTTTAAATAGAAATGATTACAAAATATAAATCAGAGACTACATACAGATATTTTTGCTTTACTATACTGGCAGAAAATCTATATGTTAAATTGTATTAAAAGGGAAGTATTGATGCTAAAGTTAGTCATTGGTTTTTTGTTTTTTTTTTAATGATGACATATTTCATCTGGTAAGCTGCTAAATCATTTGTTTAGTGGAGTGAGTTATATGTATTGGTAAATCTGCATTTCCTTTCAACAGGTTTCTTAGTCTTTATTAATTTGTATTGCATAAAATATGGGGCGCTGGCACTACAAGAAATATTTGATGGAATACAACCAAAGTAAGTTTGTTTTTATTGTTATCCTATTTAAGTGAGAGAAACATCCATTTGTTGTCCCACTTACTCGTGTATTCATTGGTCGGTTTTTTTATGTGCTGTGCCTGGGGATTGAACCTGCAACCTTGGCATATCAGGACCATTCTCTAACCAACTGGCCAGGGCTGTATTTTACTTTTAAAAGCAGAAAGTTAGACTTTTAAAAAAATTAACCAATATCTGTTTTATAGATAACTAGAGGCCCAGTGCACAAAAATTTGTGCACTCGGGGGGGGGGGGTCCTCAGCCCAGCCTGTGCCCTCTCGCAGTCTGGGACCCCTCAGGGGCTGTCCACCGGCTGGCTTAAGCCCGCTCCTTGGGGTAACAGGCCTAAGCTGGCAGTCAGACATCCCTGTGGAAGCCCAGGAACCCTTAGGGGATGTCCACTTGCCAGCAGGGAACAGGCCTAAGCTGCAGTTGGACATCGTTAGCACTCCTGAGGAGGCAGGAGAGGCTCCCACCACCATCCCTGTACTGGCAGCCATCAGCCTGGCTTGTGGCTGGACAGAGATCCCCCTGTGGGAGTACACTGACCACCAGGGGCAGCTCCTGCATTGAGTGTCTGCCCCCTGGTGGTCAGTGTGTGTCATAGTGACCAGTCATTCCCAGTTGTTCTGCTGTTAGGGTCAATTTGCATATTATCCTTTTATTATATAGGATTTCATAGTTCTTGGTGCAGTGATTCTATCTGTGTGGTTTTCAAATATTCTTGGGGTATTAGGTCATAAAGAACAACATCCTGTAAACAGTTCACTAATTCTCAAAGTTATTACCCACTCTAGCATTCTCCAAAGCCAGTGTTCTGTGTGATGACGGTCAGTGTTGTCTTCAGGAGTGTTTAACAGCGTGATTTTTCAAAAGAAAAGTTTGCATCAATAAAACTGCTTCAGTGTATATCCAAAGAATGTTGGGTAACATTTCCCATTTAGCAGGGAAAGAAGGATGTAGAGGATGGGGGAAAAACTCACTTTAGATCGCTGTGTCTGTGAGGGTATCAAAGTAATTCAAAACTGAATAAAATGTAAAAAATGAATTAACCTAAAGAGTAGGACCAGAGCCCTAGCTGGTCTGGCTCAATGGATAGAGCATTAGCCTGCAGACTGAGGGGTCCCAGGTTAGCTTCGGGCCAAGGCACATGCCTGGGTTGCGGGCTCAATCCTCATTGGGGGGCGTGTAGGAGGCAGCCAATCAATGATTCCCTCTCATTGACGTTTCTATCTCTCCCTTCCTCTCTGAAATCAATAAAATATATATTTCAGAGTAGGACCAGAAAATACTTTCTGGTAATAAAGCATTGTGAGGAAGTCAGCAGTTCATGCATGGCTAGTGGGTGCTTAAATTGGCATGGTTTTCTAGAAAGTGAACATGCTCCCTTTCTGTAGAGCATTAAAATGTCTATATTCTTTGATACCATTTGTTTCCATTTCAAAGGATTCATTAATGTATGATCTGAGAAATTTGCATCATGGGAAACTTCTAGGATGTTTGCAACAAAATGGAATGATTGGCCAAAATCATTTTTTAGTACAGCCATTAGCATCTACATAGTTACAGATGTGTAGGCATAGAAAGTTGGGAAGTTTATAATCCTAAAATGTTAAAACTAGTTATTGCTGGGTGATGGGTGAGTCTTTTTTCCTAATTTCTAGTTTTACAAAGATTTCTGGGGTACTTTTAAAATAGAAATATACAAAACCAACAATGGCTGTGAAGATTAAGCATAAGCTTTTGTGTTCACAAAAGATGGTGGTAGCTGGCTACAGGGCAGGTTTGGTGTTTTGTCATCTCTAAGGCTCTTTCTTCCATTCAATGCAACCTTGTTATTTTGACATTTTGAATTTTTTAATATTTATAAGGCGTCACTGAGTATAAATAACACCTGTTTAACTGATAATTTTAGTCATCTAATTTAATATTGACTGGGTTTATTTTGTTTTGATTAACAGGATGTTTGGAATGGTTTTGGAGAAAATTATTATTCCTGAAATTCAGAAAGTATCTGGAAATGTAGAGAAAAAGATTTGTGCAGTTGGCATAACCAAATTACTAACAGAATGTCCCCCAATGATGGACACTGAGTATACCAAGCTATGGCAAGTACTTCATTCTAAAGTTCTTGGAAATTATAGCTTCCTTTCCTGTGACTGCAAAATCCGCCAAGCGTACTTTCTTGAGGGCCAAGAGAATTTGGTTCTGATTTTAGCTTCTCCACTAGCAACCAACCATCAGGTCCAAGACATGACTTGTGTGGATCCCTCTGGGCCTAAGATGATCTTATTTCCTGATTCTTAACCTTTTGTGGGATGAGGGAAGAAATTCATGGACCCTGAGAGTCTGGTAAAAGCTGCTGTTCTCAATGATCTCTAACACTATTTTATGATAGGTGCCCAAGTAAACTGGCCTCAGTCTTAAGAGGAACTGATAGGTTTAAGGAAGATCAGACATGTGTGTGCTCAATGTCCAACAGACCTAACTTGATCTCTTGCCTCTTCTTTCTTTTTACGGTTTCACTTAGCCAGCTAGCCCTTTCGTAAAGTGACAACTTGAGGCTTATTCCTTCCATCTCTAGCATTGAATCTCCTTTATTTGGCTTGAGTCATACAGCCTTCTCACTAGCCAGGCCTGGGTCACACAGCTTGCTTGAGATCTCTGGGGATGAAATAGTTTTAGGAGAAATTGGGGTACTCTAAAAGAATTGAAAAATGGTTTCTGGATAGGCATAAGCACTGATGTCCATCTTTATTTCATCGGTCCCTTGCTATTCTTGAGTCTGAGTATAATTTGTGTTTCTAAGGAATTGCTATGTATTAATCTTTTGTTTTCTTCAATCCAGGACTCCTTTACTGCAGTCTCTGATTGGCCTTTTTGAGTTACCTGAGGATGATTCCATTCCTGATGAAGAACATTTTATTGACATAGAAGATACACCAGGATACCAGACTGCCTTCTCACAGTTGGCATTTGCTGGGAAAAAAGAGCATGATCCTGTAGGTCAGATGGTGACCAACCCCAAGATTCACCTGGCACAGTCACTTCACAAACTGTCTACTGCCTGTCCAGGGAGGGTAAGTATTAAGTATCTTTGTTACCAAAGGATGCTGTGATCAATAGGACACTTATGGAAAGATAAGAGGATGATAGTTGCTCTGGTGCCTGTTATCATTGGCATAATCAAACATCTCATTTACCTATAGTCAAGGCTTATTTTTCTTTAAAATTATGGGCTACAAAATCATTGTAGGGGCATATCTCAGGGATAAAGCCCTTTGACTAGACATTTATTTCCACCCTGCTATGATTCGGTTGGAGAGCACTACAAGGGCTAGGGTTTCAGGGCACATCCCCAAGTAGCGCATTTGATCAAAGGTTGGGGTGTGTACCAGGAGGGAATTGATTGATCTTTCTCTCTAAAATAAAAATATATTTCCCAGATTGAGCAGGCATTTATTGATTTTAAATGCATACTCAGAAATTAAATAGAGCAAACCTATTAATGACTATACTGTTCCATTAGCCATTGCCTTTGTTTTTTGTTTTTCTTTGTTGATTGCAGAGAGGAAGGGAGAGAGAGAGAGAGATATATATCAGCGATGAGAGAGAACCATCAATCGGCTGCCTCCTGCACGCCCCCTACTGCGGATCAAGCCCGCAATCTGGGCATGTGCTCTTGGCTGGAATCGAACCTGGGACCCTTCAGTCCACAGGCTGACACTCTGTCCACTGAGCCAAACCAGCTAAGGCGCCTTTTACAGTCTTATTTTTTTATTGTTATGGAAAACAAAAATACCGAGAAATAGTATGCTGACCTTCAATATTATAATTTGCCAATCCTGTTAGTTTCATGAGTTCCTCCCCCCATCCTTTGCTAGAGAATTTTAGAGCCTAAGGCAGCATGTCATTTCACCCATATGTATTTCATTGTGCGTCACTAATTCATAGACTTTCTTTTTAAAACATCAGCACATTGCCTCTTACCACAGTGAACAATAGTAATTCTTACCCCTTTTTAGACCCATTTCTATTTTAAGGCATAAAAGTAATTGATTTACTTGGGAATGAATTCCTTCAATAGTCATGGCACATGCTCTTCCAGAGATGGAGCTTGTGGTGGTATGGTAGGATCTCCAGTAGCTGGTTTGTGTGTTTGTTGGTTCTTGTAGGTTCCATCAATGGTGAGCACCAGCCTCAATGCAGAAGCCCTCCAGTATCTCCAAGGGTACCTTCAGGCGGCCAGTGTGACGTTGCTTTGAACTATGATTTGGCTAATAAAGCCCAGGATGATTTATGGCGAAAGCTGAGAGACTTCTGAGCACAACTGAAAACAAAGCAAGTTTTCCTTGTCACAAATTCCATCTTGTAAAAAATATTAAATGTTGTTTTACTCAAACCTGAGCAAATTAGGTGGTTTGTGTTGTAATAAATAATCTAAGTAGATGGCTTTTCCAGTTTGCAGTTTCAAGGGCCAAGTGTTAATTGTTCAGTATAAGACACCGATTTGAGCATTTGCACCATTAGGATAACTTTAGAATTCTGACGGACACTGACTGGAAACCTTACTAAATCCTTTTGTTTTGCAGTTGAGGCCAATTTGTGTTTTTCTTGTCTTTTGTATTTTTGTTTCCTTCCTTCAGCTTTTATTTGGCAATGTAAGTAGTCACTTGTGTGACTTGCCAAAAAATGCACATTTCATAGTTTTAAACCTGTAATCAGCAATTTAAAAACGCCCTAAACTTAATGTATCTAAGGACAGGTTTTTGGTGCTCTCTGATACTTTTATAATGAATTTAAATTCTTTTTTCCTCTTTTGGACTCCATAAAAATCCTTATTTCTAAGTCATTCACTCAGATACTTGTCTTTTTACAAGGGAATATTAATGCCCTTCTCTGGTACTGCTGCATGACATGTATGGTGGGGGAAAGCAGCCATGAACTACATGAATTCATTTACCTGTTTCTGGCTTTCTTCCCTTATAAAATGGATGATGTAAGAAAGAAACTTGGTAATGGGGAGGCACTGTCTATGTGAAAAAAGTCCAATAACAGGTCAAGGCGAAAGTTTCTTGGACCCGAGGAGACCTACTGGAGATTGGGAAACACGAGAGAAGAGGCTTATTTACCTTGGACCGGGAACATGTCCATCTTCTCGCAGTTGGAGTCAGCCCTGCGCATCTGGAGAGGAGGGCGACTGCTGTTCTCAGGAACCTGGGTTCTGCAATAAGTATCAACTGAGAAGACATCCTGACCTGTCTTCCAAGTGGGTCTGCAGGGGAAGAAGGCAGTCCAGGTTCTGCCACTCGCAGGCAGAGCCACCTTAGGGTCCTAGGAGCCCCATACCTAAGTCCAAAGTTAAGCTGGAACCAACCCTACACAGAGAGCATCCTTCGTTGAGACTACAGATCTTGGGATAGAACGATGGAAGAAGTCCCTGAGATGGTGCCTGCTGAGCACCCTGGCCAGTCGTGAGGCTCCAAAACCTTTCCAAGGAGGACTTGCAGTCAAAAGGGTGAAGAAGGTAAACACTGTGCTCGCCACCTCTCACAACCACATCCAAATTATAGAACCACTACCTGAAGACTAGATGAATAAAAGTCCCCTCAAGATATGAAGAAGAAACAAGGATGAGGCTACTAGGAGGGGCAGAGACGTGGAATGGGAAGGCCCCACATGTGACGATTAAGAATTGGGAGGAATATCTCACCCTCACACTAGACTCCAGCTTTTTTTAAAAAAAATTTTTTAAATATTTTTTATTGACTTTAGAGAGAGGAAGGGAGAGATAGGAGCATCAATGATGAAAAGAGAATCATTAATCAGCTGCTTCCTGCATGCCCTGACAGGACTTGAACCCAGGACCCTTCAGTCCACAGGCAGGGCTACCAGACTCTAGCCTGAAAAGCTCCAAGGGCCTATGGGGAGGAAGTGAATTGACTAGCTTCAGGCTAGAGAGTCAGGGCAGCTTTTGAGGACAGAAGCAAAGGCAGGCACCACCGATCCTTTGTTGACAGGCTCAGGCTTGTGCCAATCAGCTCTCCATTAACCTAACACTGATCTATGCTCAAACTTGCATTCCCAAGCCACTTCCAGCAGCTTCTCCACACAAGTGGCCTTCCTCCATGGTGCTATGGACAGTACTAAAATTTCTCAAAAGCCCCCAAACAAGCTATTAGCCTCAGAATACCTCTGGCTAAGCAGCCCCAAGCCTGGCATAAGAGGCAACGAGTCCCAACTTGCACAGTAACTTCCACCAGGTGGCTCTGAGTCCGACACCTGTGGCAGCCAGCCTCACTCCAGAGTCCCCCAATCCCAGGACCAACCTTACATCACTTTGTAGCTCTCACCTGGAGCCCCCACGTCAGGCACAAACAGCAGCAGACTCTGACCTATGCTGGAGCCACTCCCTCCTAAGACTCCAGAACTAATGCAGCTGGTGGTCAGCTGCAGAACACTTCAGAACGCCTCCTAGCCAGCTCCACAAACACACCTGGAGGTTGGATGTGGTTGGCACCAGAACTCCACTAAAGCAACGTACACTCCATGGGATCAACCCCCACCTCACAGCTAGTCACCTGGAGGGTCAATTCCACCCACTGACATGCCAATGGCAATCAAGGCTCAACTGCAATAGGAAGGTGCACACAACCTATATACACAAAAGAGCACCAGACTCAGGTGGCCAGGGAGACTGAGCCTTTGGGCCTCACCAAATGCCTAAGGCTACTCTGTCAAGACTGGGAAATGTAGATCTACCTATCACACAGAAACAGAGGGAGTCAGCCACAATGAGAAGATGAAGAAGCATATCCCAAATGAAAGAACAATAAAGTCAAAATGGCTACAGAATTTTCAATGAGCTTAGGAGAAGAATGGGTGGACTAGGTGAGAACAACAAAGAGACATCATAAATAGAATCAGAAATGAAGAATATATGAGAGAATCAACAGATTACATGAAGCAGAGGACTGAGACAGGCAGCTGGAAAACAAATAGCAGAAAATACCCAATCAGAACAGAAAAAAGTTTAAGGGACCTCTGGGACAAGATCAACCGCAAATACACCATTATAAAGGCAGTTACTTGAGAAGAATTCTGAAGAAGTGACAAGTGATAGAGGATTCTGATTCTTACTCCAAAGGGGAACCAACTGCCCACTAATCAAACCATCACAGCAATATCTAAGGCCAGAGAGATTCCCACTGTGACAGCCTGAGGAAGTGGGACATGGTGGTGGTGGAAGGCTGGAGGAGGTAGGGAGGGGCCAGCAGACCTGATCCTGCCTGTACCCTGCCACGCTCCAGGTGCTCCGAGCATACCTCACAGCCCAGCGTTAGGATGGATACACCATTACATGTGCACTGCACACTTCCTAATTCTTCACAATTTACTTTTAAATTTAAAAATCATTTTTAAAATTGCCACTATACAAATACTGCTTAACTGTTGTCACTGCAGGACTAGTGGGTATTTCCGTTTCAGTAGGTTTTAATATTTGTGAAAGAATGTACAAAGGAAGTATTTTTAAAATATTAAATGAATTATGAAGCACATTAAGCAAAGCAGAACAAATTCCTAAGTTATACATAATCTAAGTTATACATAATTTTTGCTAATAAAATTGGGATGGCATTTAAAGTGCACTCTGACTAAAATACTGTGTTTTAAAAATGAGTTTCAAATGTATATTCTGTACACAGAATTCTAAGAAGGAATTCCAAGAAAATAAATGGTGTTTTCAGGAATTGAAACCTACACCACTCCTCAATGCAGAAGTGCTTGACAAATCTTTTATGGATTTGGAAATTTCAAGTAAGTTTTTGTCTGTTTTTAAGAGCAAAAAGATATTTAGACACCAAAACCAAAGATGATAGGGAAGTTTCTAAAGGTAAGTTACATGCAAGCAAACAAAAAACTATACATCTCCATTCTCAGGTTTATTCCCTGGATGGTCATGTTCTAGCTCATGATAGCTCTTACACAGCAAACATCAGCATATTGTCTTGGGAATGGCTGGTTTCCTGTTGATCACACCCATCCATCCTACCTCAGCAGACCTTGGAATCCAAGTCAAGGAGGCTGTTGCTGGGCATTCACCCTGCCACACACATATTAGCTCAGTGCACTATGGAAAGACACTTAATTCAGAAGTAACACTTTTCTAAGACTTAAAAAAAACCCACACCCACCTATACGAAAAGCATCTTCATTCGTGAACAACTTGTGAAGCTAGCACCCCACTATGGGGTGATGAGTTCCAAGCCTGTCTATCCTGAAGACCTTTGAGGATCCCAAGTCTTACTGGGGCCTGACTCACAGCACCTTTGATCATTTTAGTCCTGCCTCTCTGGTCCCCTCCTGTCTGCTTTCCTGCCTCCATTCTGAATACCAGGACTGCATATATTCCTCTAAGGGCAGAAGTACCTAGTTTGAGCTTAAATGTTCTTGCCACTCTTAGAGATCTTGTTGGGGTAAAACAGTGCCAACTCCCAGGCCTTCTCTCAACACTCAGAGACAGAGGTACTACAGAATGAGTGAGCCCTCAGCAGATGCCTGTTCGGAAAGACAAGCCTGGTTTGAAAGTTTACACAGAACATTCAAGGATGTCCCATCTGAACATCTTTCCAAAGCAGCCAAAGGAACCCAGAAATCCTTCCTGACGACATCCCTGATGCTAAATGGAAATGTTTCCCTTTTCGAGTGCTGTCATTGAAGGCCAATTGGAAACAGCCACTAGAAGTTCTGAATTCTAAGACTATTTTGTCTTGTCACCTGTGTGTATTCTGTGAGGCACAGGCACTGCACCTTCAACAGACACCTAAGAACACAGGGCCTGCTTGGTAGGTTGCAGGTGGAGGAGGTGGTTGGCAAGGCTGGGAGATGAGTTATAATCTAAGAATAGACGGGGGAGGCTGTGAAGAACCTGGAGTTGCTGGAGGTATCAGTATAAATGTGTGGCTTTTACCTCGTATGCATAACCCATGGATGCACATGGGTGGAGGGCCTGGGACAGGAGCCAGAAGTGGCTGGAAGGGATCAGTGGGGAAAAAGGGACATATGTAATACTTTCAATAATAAGTATTTTTTTTTAAATAAATGCATGGCTTTTAAATATGTATACAAATAAGTAGGTATGTGTATACACACATTCACACAATACATATTTCCTAGCTGTCTGGCTCAGAGGGCCTAGAAACAACACCCCAGTAGCAATGAGTGCTCCAGGCACCCAGATCTTGGTTTCTAAATGCTGTCACTGAAAGGGACCAGGGCTCCTTGGGAAAAAGCTACATCCAGAATTGGGGAAGGGAAAGGGTCTTTTCCTTTTACTGCCTTTATGTCTGTAGTGTTGGATCCCCTCTACTCAGCATTTTATTATAACCTTCTTACCACTTTTGGTTATTCTGGCAGTCTAATCCATAGGCTGGGTTTATAGTGAACAACTTTTGAACATCTGAACTTAGGAGAGAAAACCACCAGCCCCCTCCTCAGCTTGACTAGAAAGCAATGGCTCACCTTGACTCCTGTGAGAAAGTGAAGAGACTCATGGTGTCAGAAAGTCTCCAGGTCATCTTTGGGTAACAATGTCAGGCTCAGATGAGAGGCGTCTCCCTTCACCGGAGAGATGTCATTTCAATCAAAAGAAAATAGTAAAACAAAGAATGTCTCTCTCTTTTAGAAGCAATGCAAACACCTCCCTGCCCTCCCCACCCCCCTTCTGTGCCCTCACTCACATCTTCCCTTCTTTAGTTACTGTTCAACAGGACCAGAGAATTTATTAGTAGCTGTTTATTGATCAACGGTTTGATATAAAGTTATTTCAGATCTTCAGAATTTACCCAAATGGAATCACAAGCATTACAAAGTTGTCTTTTCCCCTTAAAAAAAAGGATAGGGGGCAGGTTGGGAGTACTAGCAGTAGTGACATTTGAGAATAAATTAACAAAAAAATTTAGTCTTATCATTTATTGGTGACAAACACTAAGTTTTACTTACATTCCATGGGGAGAAAAATTCCAGCGTAAACAATGAATCAAAGCAGTACTTAACTTGCAAGCTACCGTGCTTTCCATCTGGACCATGGGCAGGACCTTACCACACACATTTCTGTGCACAGTAACAACATCAAAAGCAACAGTTTGAGAGAGAAACATAGGCAGGTCATTCTTTTCAGCCCTACATGGAGATGTAATCAACAGTATAAAGCACTCAGGAAAACCAATCTGCCATTTTCTATGTGCTACATGGAGATCATATCCTGTAGTGTAATGAAAGCTGTGTGTCCTCAAGAGCCATATGTATATACACAAAATTTTAATAACCTTTAAAACAAAGATCGAAGTTCATTTAAGTCCTGTTGCATTACAAATAAAATAGCAAAGGAGTCAAATGATTGTTTAAAGTTCAAAATTCCTAAATTGTCCAATTTATACGACTGTGGGAGACTTTAAGATTTCTGAGAAATCCAGGACTGTTTCAGCTAAACCAGAGGGCACACAATTTGCATCACTGAAATGGTCCTGGGTTAGTCCAATAAAATAAAAATGTATAACCATATACACATGGATTTTAATCTTTGTCGGTTAGATTATTGATAAAGTCAGTCTCAGAAAAGTTTCTAAACTGTGCTATGTAACTAGATACAATTGAGAAACTCAAATGAAAATTTATATATAGTGTCATTTCAATGGAAAGAAAATAATGAAACAGAATATGTATCTCTTTTGGAAAAGAAAGCAGTGGTGATGGTGATGGTGTAGGTACCACAGAAGGTGATGGCCAGAACGCTAGAAAGATTAGTTTGCGCTGAGTAGGAAGCATTTGATTTTTCTCTGGTGCTTTCAGCTCTGGGCCGGTTGGTCCAAGGCCTCTCTCTGGCGTGGGTGTCCAGGATTTGTCCCAAAGTGTTTGAGTGAGCCAGTCTGAGAAGGGGTCATGCTTTCTTTTCTTCTTTCACACAGCAAAAAAATACAAACAAAAGTGCACCTCAAAACCAAGCAATGAGGTGCCTAGGGCATAGACCTGCTGGTTTCCAATTGAGTCAGGGCTGCTTGGCAGGCCCCATCTTCTCTTCCCCTACAGCAGCTGCTGCTGTGTGAGGACAAACCATAGCACAGGTGAGCACAGCCATGGACACCTCCCTGCATTCCTGCCTTCGTCACCACTGCTGTCTCCAGTTCTTTACCCATCATGTCTCTCGGCCCACTGGAGGTATCAGAAATTCCAAATTTTCAAAGCAGTTTCAGTATTTTCAGTATATGTTGGGGATTTTACAATGGTTCATGGCCAGAAGGGGTTCAGCACCTCCCGCACCTTTAAAGAAGAAAAAAATAAATAAAAATGACACTAATTTTGAAACTTAAAAGAATTATACCCATGATAAACAAATGAACAAACATAGATAATGAAGCCCAAAGGCACAGGCCCTAGTTTATGATAACTAGATTATAGTAAAGTTTTCACAGGAGCCATAGCCGGTTTGGATCAATGGATAGAGCGTCAGCCTGCGGACTGATGGGTCGAGGGTTCAATTCCGGCCAAGGGCACATGGTTGGGCTGCGGGCTCAATTCCCAGTGTGGAGCGTAGGTGCAGGAGGCAGCCGATCAAATGATTCTCATCATTGATGTTTCTATCCCTCCCTCTCTGAAATCAATACAAATATATTTTTTTAAAAAAGTTTTCACAGGATATACTGTCTAATGAAAAAAGGAGGAGAATGTGTGCATGGATGTTATCTCTGGGGGAAAAGGAGGAAAATAAGAAATAACAATTTATTTGCATAAAGAATGAGGAAGTATCCATACATAAGAAATGTGACTTTTAGGTAGGGGGGTGGGGATGAGATGGATGGGGACAGCATGAGGGCAAGAGTTATCACCGCATACCTTTTTTAAAAAATATATTTTATTGATTTTTTTTACAGAGAGGAAAGGAGAAGGATAGAGAGAAATATCGATGAGAGAGAAACATCGATCAGCTGCCTCCTGCACACCTCCTACTGGGGATGTGACCGCAACTAAGGTACATGCCCTTGATCAGAATCGAACCTGGGACCCTTCAGTCAAAGGCCGATGGTTTATCCACTGAGCTAAACCGGTTAGAGCCACAGCATACCTTTTAAAATTATTTTAATTTTGGAAACGTGATTGTATCAACTATTCAAAATTAAATTTTTTTAAAAAAAAGTGCAACTGGGCCAGTGTGACTCAGTGGTTGAACACTGACTCATGAACCAGGAGGTCATGGTTTGATTCCTGGTCAGGGCACTTGCCTGAGTTACGGGCTAGATCCCCAAAAGAGGGTGTGCAGGAGGCAGCCAACCAATGATTTTCTCTCATCATTGATGTTGCTCTCCCTCTGTGTTCCTCTCTGAAATCAGTGATAATTTATTTTTTAAAAAGTGGAGTTCTTTGCTCCAGACTTGGAAAGCTATCCAGAGAACAAGACAGGAAGTATCTGAGGCAAATGTTTCACTACTGAGTTAAGCAGAGTTTTTATTTAATGCAACAAGGACAGAACTGCCTTTCCATGTAAATCACTCACTCACACAGACATTGGTCCATTTCCTGTTCTTGGCATCTCTGTACTTTGTTGGTCCAACTCAGACAGCAACTTTAAAATATTCAGTGCAGCCTAACGGAATAAAAAGAAAAGTCTGACCTTAGCCACTGCTCGAGACCACAGCATTAGGAAGGGGAGACACTTATTAGGGAGGAGAGAGATTTTCCTATTGCCCAACAAAGAGGTGGTTCCACTAAATAAACTAATGTTTGAACTTTTAATTTAAAATTTACATTATTAAATCACCTGTTAATTTTATTATATAGTCCTTCTAGTATTTTTAACTTTGTAACAGGACTGTTATAACCTGCTTTAAACTAATTATCATATTTCCTTGTTAGAATACATTATTTTTGGAGACATTAATTTGATGGATGCATTATATTCCATTAGGTCAATATGCTAAAGTTTATGCAGATAAATCAATTTCTTTTCTATTTTAGTATTTCTTATAACAAAAGTTTCATCTGAACAGAATACCAAAGTAAGGGGCTTTCTATAGCTGCCAGAACTTGGGCCTGCAATTCCTGCTCCTGGTAAGAGGTGGACTGAACACGATTATCTGAAAGAGGTCCAGGATCCATGGTCCACAAGGGAAGGGTTGGCTACGGCTGATGAGTTCTCATAAATATGTGAAATCAATCCAGGAAACTAAGGGGGAAAATATCCAGAAATATGAAATCTAGAAGATAATAAACTGTCTAGAGTCTGTTGGAGACCCCTTTACCTATCTTTCTGAGACCTGTAATAGGGTGGAACCAGACCCCCAGTGTGGGAGAACATACCATGTCATGGCAGGACTCCAAATCCTTTCCAATACCGTGGCTGATCAGAGGTGGCTGAGAGGAGCAATTGATAAGAGATACAAACTCGTTCTTGTTGTTTTTGGGGAAGTCTTTGTATTCAACCTAAGGAGGAAAAGAAAACTGAGGCAAGGGTAAGGAAGTATGCATATGAATTAGACTGTGGCTCTGGGCCCAGCAAAGAGGGAAATAACACTTCTCTCTCCCTGGTCTCAGTGCCTGACATGCTCAGTCAGCACAAAGATGGCCAGG
The DNA here is from genome assembly GCA_004026665.1 of Murina feae. Classification (NCBI taxonomy): domain Eukaryota; kingdom Metazoa; phylum Chordata; class Mammalia; order Chiroptera; family Vespertilionidae; genus Murina; species Murina feae. The sequence continues at coordinate 34,466 of PVJC01009913.1, forward strand.
GCCTGCTGCTGAGGAGGGCCTGGGGCTGCAGGCAGAGCATGGCCACAGTTCCCAGGAACCTAGATGTCTACTCAAAAGCCCGTCATGCCCTTCCCTATCAGGCAGAAAGGGCCAGCACAATGAATGTGCTCTCACTGAAATCTAAATTTCTAACGACCACTAGGTCAGAGGCTTTGTTATTATTATGGTTGGCTTGGATAGTTAAAATTTTATTACCAAAAGTCACCGATTTTCTCTAACCATACAGGCTTGTATTACTTTCCATACTTTTCTATCCTTCCTCAGGATGACCCTTTTACCATGCTCGCCTTCCCCACCTCCCTAGGCAACTTGATTTAAAGAAAAAGGTACAGCTCTGGCTGGTGTAACTCTGTTGGTTGGGAGTCATCCAGTCTACTTGTAGGTGGCCAGTTCGATTCTCCGTCAGGGCACATTCTGGGCTGCAGGCTCACAGACAGCTGATTGATGTTTGGCTCTCCAATTAATGTTTCGCTCTCCCTCTCCCTCAAAGGTCAATAAAAAATCTTTAAAAAAAAAAAGCCTGGCATGGCTCAGCAGTTGAGCATCGACCTATGAGGACACATGACAAGGTTGTGGGCATAATCCCCAGTGGGGGTGTGCAGAAGGCAGCCAAGCAATGATTCTCTCATCATTGATGCTTCTATCTATCGCCCCCTCTCCTTTTCTCTCTGAAATCAACGAAGATATATTTTTAAACCAATCTTAAAAACAAAACAAAAGAAAACAGGAACAAGGTGCAAAGATTGTTTCCTGAGAGAAACCCAAAGATGACTGCACTGAGGTACAGACTACACGGCTCAGGCTTAGCAGTTACCTGGAATCCCTGGACTCTGGAAAGATAATCCAACTGCTCAGAGGGTCTTGTGAGAGGTCCATGGGGTACGTGGCCTGAAGAGATGTTATTCTTTAAAATGGTCTCAGCTGTGGGCGAGGTGCCCCCATACAATAATTCACGGGCTATCATGGCAGTTACTGTGGCCTTGGCAGGATTTGGAGCTGCCCGGGTAAAATCTTTGGTGTGATGTCCTTGACTGACTCCTACAGCCTGGGCAACCTCGGGCACCATAGGAAGAATTCCAGCAGGCAGCTGCTGATGACTAAGATAAGGCATCCTAAACTCGTCCTCTTTATTGCCTAGAAAGGGATACACAGATGCATCAATGCAAGTGCACACACACTGCCTGCCTGGAAAGACCTCACCCCGGCCTACTCTCAGGGCACACATTAGCACCCGATGATGCAGAACTGAAACACACTGCAACTCATTCACAGGGCACTTGCTATTACCAGGAACCATGCAAATCCCAGAATCACATTCAGATTGAAACAATATTAACATCACACTTACTAGTCCCATTTTCATCCCCAGAGACAGGTTCAAAAAAGGTTACTTTTCTTCCATCCCCTGGTTTCTTTATGGGTGTCTTTAAAACAAACAAACAAACAAACAAAAGGCTATGAGTATAAACAAAACTGCTGAAAAATTACTTCCTCTCTTTAAAAAATTATGAATTCCAACCAGAATAATCTTTGATTTTTACACTTTAGGAATCTGAGGAGGCAATCAACAGGAATCCCTCCTCCCAAAGCCTGACCACCAGTTTGCTTTTGCCGCCCAGCAAGCCTTAAGGCAAAGCCTGTGCTCCTCCCCAGTGCACAGGCCTGCCCGTACCAGCCTACCCATGAGAGTATCTAACAGTGCACTCGACTAAATGCTGAGCCTCCGCCTGCACTCACAGGAAGAGAGGGGAACATTAAACCAGAAAAGGAAGAAGATACTAGATTGGCAGAGCCCCAAGGTGGAGAAAGGCATTTTAAACAAGCTACACAATATTTCTTGGAGCTAAAATCCAATTAGAGAAGGGACATTTCCGTAACATTGACAAGCTGATGGGGAAATGTTACTAAATAAAATTTTGTCAAACACAAGGTCTCCTTCCCAAGAAGATAAAGTACCCGAAAGCCAAGTCTAGGATCTACACAGGTTCTCTGATGAGTGTTTGGGGTCCCACTTGTTAACTATGTGGGGACAGTGGGTGCCACTTCTCACCACTGACACAACTAACCAGCAGAGGTGAATGAATCAGTCCTGGGTTTTTCATGTTTATTCCAACAGGAATTTTCAGTAACTAGAGACAAGGTCAGTCAAGGTTAAGGGTAGTGCTTAACGGTCTTGGCAAAAGTAAAATTTTCAATATAAGATTAGTTTTATATAGTTTTTAATTTATAAAGAAACTAGTGGCCTAGTGCATGGATACGTGCCATATCACTATTCGCCCTTTATAATAGAAGTGTCAGAGATGCAAATTAGTAGAATGTACATGAAAATATATAAATTGGTTAATAAACAACATAACAAAGACATGATATAAAAACAAAGACATGATATAAAAACATTGATAAAAGCAATGACTGATAAATTGATTAAACTTATTCTAATATCTCCCTGAACACCACATTAAAAGTAAAAACACTTTCAGAGTGCTTGACTAATTTCCCTTGTGATGAAGTATTTACAACTTTAATGTCACAAGCTTTCAAACCCATTATACAGCAACCCATTAACAGAAAGGAGCAAGCTGCTCTCCAGCAAAGCATCCTAGACCACTAAGACACTGGAACAATAACATAACCCAGAGTCATTTTTGTGGCCATGGACATGCAACTCTCTGACTACATTATAATAGTCAGCAGGGCTGCTTTACAGCCAAGAGATACCAGAGTCCCCCAGGTTAAGGGGAGAAGATCATCTTGCAATTAGAGAGCAAGGACACAGCCCTGAGCAGTCACCTTCTCTTCGGATTTGAGGGCTGGTTTGGTGGGCTGAGCCTGTGGGACTTTGAAACCAAGAATCTCCAGCATGTTCTCAGCTGCGTTGCGTTTGGCGACCTTCTTATTGGTGCCTGTTCCCTCCGCGGTATGGTTTCCAACCTTCACCTGCAGAAAGAGGGCAGGACTCACATCAGGGCTTAAACCTTCAGTGTAAAGACCAGTTAGGAATTGAGGTGCTGGCCAAAAAATCCAGCAATGGTTGAAGCCAGACAACTTACAGTGGCACCAGGGAGCTGGCCTGCACCAGCTTGAAAGAGCAGACTGATAAATATGCAGGAATTGGGAGAGCTCGTTAAAGGCAGCGATTATCAAACAGTGTATTATATAAGCTTATAATTAAATAAATTATTTTAACAGGTAATGAATACTTAAGACACATCACTTTCTAATTTGACTACATTGGCAGTTATCTATGCTTTTGAAGTTCTTTACATGTTATATTTGAGTATTTTTACTGGTTTTGAGAGAAGAAGGGAAAGGGAGAGAAAGACAGAAATGTTTATGTGAGAGCACATCGATTTGCTGCCTTCTGCACACCCCCTACTGGGGATTGAGCCCACAATCCAGGCATGTGCCCAGCTGGGAATCAGACTGACAACTTTTTGGTGCACGGAACAATGCCCAACCAACTGAGCCACACTGGCAGGGCACATATTTTGTATTTGTATGATAGAAATATTGTATAATTGTGTGTGGCTGCTCATCTCTTCCCGACTCCATAACCAGGTGTGGAAACAGCCATAACTGGGGTTTTACACCACTGAAATCTGCGAACACTACAGAGCAAGAATTAAGTTGTTTTGTTATGTGTCTATTCTAGATTTAAGTTATGGAGAAAGGGTTAATAACGCAGATTAAGTTTAAAAATATGTCAAGTCTCAGCTATGACATTATAACTAGAAAACAGTGAAAATTCTTCTAATCTTCAAAAATTATTATGATTGAGCAGAGAAGTCACTTCTATTGTTTGCAAATAAGAGAAGTCCCGACATGTTTTTGATGTTTTACTTTCATCTCACTTGTTAATGAAAACAAAAAAACCAACCAATATTCACGCCAGAACTACACTCATTTGTCAGTGACATGAGTAGCCTGGAAAGTACAGGCATTCATCTATAGTCTGATTTGTAACACCACTGTTAGTGATAGTCACACTGAAGTTAACAATGTATCAGATTTACAATAAAGACTATTAAACATATGTAATATATTACTTGTAAAGTGTGTGCTACACATCCTTTGTTATCAGTGAAATTTATAAAACATCTATGTGTATATATATACAGAGTAGGGCAAAAGTAGGTTTATAGTTGTGAGTGCACAAAACACAGAATTTATTCTTTTTTTTAAATATATATATATATATATATATATATATATATATATATATTTTTTTTTTTTTTACAGAGAGGAAGGGAGAGGAACAGAGAGTTGGAAACATCGATGGGAGAGACACATTGATCAGCTGCCTCCTGCACACCCCCTACTGGGGATGTGCCTGCAAACCAGGTATATGCCCCTGACCGGAATAGAACCTGGGACCTTTCAGTCCCCAGGCCAATGCTCTATCCACTGAGCCAAACCAGTTAGGGCAGAATTTATTCTTATGTTAGTATTTATTAATTATTGTACTATTTCCCATATGAACTGTAAACCATCTTTTGACCCACCCTGTATGTGTGTAGATCCATACATGCCTCCCTCCACCACACTCACTATCCTCACCTGAGAGCTGGTTGGTTGTTAAAACATATTCCAGGACAATCCACAGCCTACAATCCCCTTCCAAGCTTGTCTGAACCAAACCAAAAGCCCTATGTCACAAAATGGACAGTACGAAGAAAGCCTTCCTGGCCTGCGAAGAGGGGCCTGGGATTGAACCCCCGACTAACCATCTACCAGCCATCTGACCTTGGGCAAGTTATTACTGATCCTCTCAGCAAGCCGGTTTCCTCTCCTAGAACAGATGGATCATTCCTCTTCTTGCCTGTGACTGGTAGGTGAAACACACCAAACTAAGTAATGATGCAGGCTAAGTAATGATGCTTTAAGTTGTAAACTGCTACACAAGAGTTAAGTATCCTGATTTTCACCGGAAAACACTATTGAATGCAAATCACAAATTAAGCTGCCCACGTGAATAAGCCAAGTATGAAGAGAAACCCTCTGAGTTAATCTGAAATGCCACCACAATCTAAGGAAGAGCAACCTGGACTCCAAATTCCACAGAAGGATTAAGAGGAACAGGAAGAGAACATTTGATATAACTTATAAAATTATCTTCTGAAAAGAATATGAACTATCAGGTAGATGTAATAAAGAAATAAATCTACCATCCCAATGCTCTTCTAACGGACCCATTTGTGTCCAAGCTCCTACCTGCTGACAGCAGCCCTGTACAGAGAAGTAAGGCTTTAAGGCACCAAGTTACTGCAAGCAACGCGGACTTAACATGACAATGCTGGTGACAGGGAGTGGGCCACTGGCCCAACACACTGGACCTGGGATCTCGTCAGGCTCTGAGATGGGACGAAGTCAGAGAAGGGCCCTCCACAAGTCGCACTAACCCACCTGCATCACAAACTCCCTGCGGCGTGGGAGGCCGCGCTCTGTGAGAAGCATGTACTCCGGCTCCTTCTCCTTTTTCGCCTGCTGGATCTGGGCCAGTCTGCTAATAGGGTTCATCACTTGGCCATGTTCTGGGCCACTCTGTACCTGAGAAACAATTATTACAGAAACCATGTGCCATGTTAGTCACAGAAATGACCTTCCCAATTCAGAGATCAGGACATGAAAGGCTACTTTTATATTGATCTAACAGCTCCAAATTAAGCTGCTCTTTTTTAAAATCTATTTTTAATTGAAAGATGTTTAATGATTTTCTATGATTGTCCTAAAGTGATTTTAAGGTCTTCCTGTCAAACCAACATCAACATTTCACTGAGTAGACAGGCATCAGTGTAATCTCGGCTTTTTAAAAGTTTCAACAAATTACAATGAAAATGTAGAAAAATTAAGAACACTATTCCTAAAATTTCCCATAACTCTGGTATTATAAGATGGGTTCCCAACTTTCTTAACAATGACTCAAAATCCATACTAAAATAATAATCATCATTTCAAGCTGATGCCACACAGAAGAACACCACAGTGGGCACCTTCCTATTCAAGGAGTCCTCACCTATTCTGACAAGAAGTGCCTTCCAGCAGAAAAAGAAAATTGCTAAAGTATGCTATTAAGCAAATAAAGAAAACTTCAAAAGTATGCTAAGTTTTCTATGTATACATGCTAACTTATGTGTAAGCGAAATTTGGATGTTGATACAGCATGAAACCATATCGACAATAGTGACATTCATAAACGTCCCCACATGGACGCCTGCCCCTTCTTTGGGGTTGAGGTGGAGAAGCAATATAATTTTTGACAGATCCATTGGCATGACTCAAAACTCCACAACAAGGTTTATAGTCAGCTGTCTCACTCCTGTATCTGCCCCTAGCCAGCTTTCCTCCCACGAATCTCCTTCACAAGGGACCAGTACAGAAGTCCACGAGACAGAGGAAGCTCGGCTCACTCCTCGTCCCTCGGGTGGGCACTGACTGCCCTTGTGATGACGGCTGCGAGCACACCCACATCCATCAGACATGTGCAAGCCTGTGGGTAACTCCACTGAACCCGGCTTAGTGTCCTTACCTGCCTCACCTGGGACTCCCAAGAGAACTATGCAAGGTGGCCGTGTAAAGGGTGTCTGGGGCCTGGCATGTGCACATTAGCTCCCTCCCCTTCCACTAGAGTCAGCAGCCAGCCTCCTCAGCTCCCCAATCGTCTGCGGGCAGTGAAAACACCCTCTTCACTCAGATAGGTGCTTACCCTGACTATGGGTTTTGTTTTCTTTTTGATTCGGGGCTTCACCCGCTCAACTACCGGCAGGGGTGGTAACTTCTTCAGCTCCTCAAGAATAGCTATAGCAGCGTTTTTCTTTGAAATCTTCTTGCTCTTCCCTTCACCTTCCCCCACAAACTCCCCAACGGACACCTTGGTCACAAAGCTCTTCATGTGGGGTGGGCCAGTCTCCCGGGCGACCTGTTTTAGAGGGAAAGACTGAGTGAAAGCATGACAAGACACTTATTACAAGCTGCAGGGAACACTGGTTCATACACTACTTCACATGAGAGACGCAGATAAAGGGGAATAAGGACAGAATCCATTACGTGAAGGGAGCCTAAATGTCAGCAAAAGGAAACCGCAATCATGTTGAATACTTTTTCTTATTTTTCAAACTTTTTAATGTTCGGCGGTCTGAAGTGTCCAAAACAGGGAAACATTTTCTGTTACCACCTTCCTAAAAAATAGCTCGCATCTCCACAGGGTCACGGAATGTCCTGCATTTAGGGTGATCCACTGCAAACAGCATAAAGGAAACTGCCCAGCAAAGCCCAGAAGTAACTGCAGCACAAAGAGTTCGAGTTTATTATTTGCTCTAAGCCTCCAGCCAAGATGAACTTTATTAATTACTGGCTGCTATGCAGCTGTAAAGAATGAGAAAACCTCTAACACTGAGAGTGGTTAAAATCCACTGGCTCATTAAGTAAAAAAAGCAAACTGTAAAAGAGTATATATGATCCCTAACTTTGTGTTAAAAATAGTTTTACATATATGTATACATATACACATGTATAGACATGTGCTTATATAGTGATTTAAACACACACACACACCCCCAAACCCAAAAGAACAGGAAGGACAAAGCAGAAAGCAATGCAATTAGTTCCTTACAGCAGGTTGAAGGGACTGGGTTAGAGAAGGAATAAGGTGACACTTCTGAATATGTCTTTTTGTCCAGTTTTGGCTTTTGAAACCATTTAGTGTTCTAAATATTATAAAAATAAGTCAACGAAGATAGGGAAAAACACTAAAATAGAGTATGAACAGAAACCTAACTGCATATCAAAATGATTACATACTCACACAAAACGAAAATAAAATTGAATCCTACCTACTCAGTTAAGACACCCTTGGAAAGAGCTAAGAAGATTTAGATGACCAGATTTCAAGACTTCCTATAAAGTCACAGCAACTGCAGCATCATGGTATTGTTGAAGGACAAACCGATCAATAAAACAGACAGAATGCAGAAACAGGCCTATATATATAGTCGCTTGATTTGTGGCAAAACACCAAAGCAAATCTAAAGTCATCTTTAAAAATGTGGTACTGAAGCAACTAGATATACATGTGAGAAAAACTGAACCATAATCGCAAATTCAATCACCAACAAAAATTAACTGGTACTAGAATACAGACCTAAAGGTGAAAACTAAAACTATACAGCTTCTTACCCTGGCTTGTGTGCTCACTGGTTAGAGCAGGGGGTGGAGAACCTTTTTTATGACAAGGGCCATTTGGATATTTACAGCATCATTCATGGGCCATACAAAATTATCAACTTAAAAATTAGCCTGCTATATTTGGTCACACATTTAACTAACTCACCCCTAATGCCTTGGAAGGGCCAGGCCAAATGATTTCATGGGCCTTATAAAGCCGGCAAGCAGGATGTTCCCCACCCCTGGGTTAGAGCATCGGCCCGCACACCAAAGGGTTGTGGGTTTGGTCCCTGGTCAAGGGCACATACCTATGTTGCAGGTTTGATCCCCAGGGTGCATGCAGAAGGGAACTAATTGATAAATCTTTCTCACATCGATTTCCTCCCCCACCCCTTTCTCTCTCTCTTCATGTCCCTCCCTCTACTCCACCCTCTCTAAAACAAACAAAACCAAAAAACACCTATACAGCTTTTAGAAAACATGAAAATTCATAAAATTAGCAAAGAATTCTGGAACACAAAAAACGCTAATCATGCCCTGATGGGTTTGGCTCAGGGGATAGAGCGTCAGCCTTCGGACTGAGGGGTCCCGGGTTCGATTCCGGTCAAGGGCATGTACCTTGGTTGTGGGCACATCCCCAGTAGAGGGTGTGCAGGAGGCAGCTGATCGATGTTTCTCTCTCATCGATGTTTCTAACTCTCTATCTCTCTCCCTTCCTCTCTGTAAAAAATCAATAAAAAATATATTTAAAAAAAACACAAAACAAAAAAAAAAACAACCACTAATCATAAACAAAAAAAAACTTTCTCAAAATTAAAACTGACCATTAAAAAACATTTAAAAAGTGAAAAGGGGACTTATAAAATGACAGCAAATATTTGCAATACAAATATCTGAAACAAAGGACTGATATCCAGAATATTTAAAAAACTCATACAAGTCAGTAATAAAAAAGATAAACTACTCAAAGAAAAGCTTGAACAAGTATTTTATAAAATAAGAACTCTAGCCCCAACCGGTTTGGCTCAGTGGACAGAGCATGGCCTGAGGAGTAAAGAGTCCCAGGTTCAATTGTGGACTGACCAGGGCCAGGGCGCATGTGAGAGGCAACCAATCAATGTGTGTCTCTCTCTGTCTCTCCCCATCTTCCACTCTCTCCAAAAAAAAAAAAAAAAGTCAATGAAAAAATATCCTCTGGTGAGTATTAACACAACAAACAAAGAGCTTTACATGGCCAATAAGCATTTTAAAAGAGTGTTCAGCCCTGGCCGGTTTGGCTCAGTGGATAGAGCGTCAGCCTGTGGACTGAAAGGTCTCAGGTTCGATTCTGGTCAAGGGCATGTACCTTGGTTGCGGGCACATCCCCAGTAGGGGGTGTGCAGGAGGCAGCCGATCAATGTTTCTCTCTCATCGATGTTTCTAACTCTCTATCCCTCTCCCTTCCTCTCTGTGAAAAAATCAATAAAACATATTTAAAAAAAAAAAAAAAAAGAGTGTTCAGCAGTGTTGCGTTCCCAAGATGAGAACAAGAGGCATCTCAACAGAGGCCTTGACTGCCCTACACCTAGAGAGGTGTGCTGGGAAGAGCCCAGCCTGCACAATCCCTGCAGATTGAATTTAGGGAGCCCCCGCCCCGCAGGTTACCTCCCCCACCACACCTCCCATACTGACAGCCTAGATTTCAAAATTCTCCCTCCCTGAATAGTGCTTTCCATGTTTTCAGACCAGCCACCCTGACGGTTCATGTCAAATTCAGAGCCCCAACCTGGCCCCTCAGCAATCATTTTCATTGTCTATTCACATCACGATCCCACCAATCTACACTTGGAGTCTGACCCAGAATGTATTTACTGTGGTCAAACCACAACTGCCTCCCAGTGATTTTCTAACTAAAACTATGTATTTTATCAAAAAATCAAGTTATATACTTTTTAAAAATATATATCTTATTGATCTTTTACAGAGAGGAAGGGAGAGGGATAGAGAGTTAGAAACATCAATGAGAGAAACATCGATCAGCTGCCTCCTATACACCTCCTACTGGGGATGTGCCTGCAACTAAGGTACATGCCCTTGACTGGAATCTAACCTGGGACCCTTCAGTCCACAGGCCGACGCTCTATCCACTGAGCCAAACTGGTCAGGGCAAGTTGTATATATTTTTTGAAGTACTGTATGCATGGCTCCTGTCTTCTACTAAACACCTAACCCAGCTTCCTATGTGACAGAACTTATTATCAAAAGCTTAGTTAAAAAAATATATTCTGTTCATTTAAGTCAATAAATATTTGTAGAGCATCCGATATACAAGAGATAGAACTGTTAGGAAAAATGGAAGTCTTTGTTCAACCTAATAATGGAAGTTAATATGAACCTTTGATATATGAGAGTTATTTAGTATAAGTATTCACATCAACTGGTTTGGTTCTCAAGGCCACAAACTAATGTTTTAAATTATTACTTTGAAATAAATAAATATTTTTAAAAATATTCACCACCAGAGGGCACTCCCACAACTTCTTTTGTGACTACTTAAGAACTCCCAGCTACAGTTACATGTTCCTGCACACACATCTGAAAGCCAAATCTGAAGTGCAATGAAATACATTTGG